>SNQJ01S0025662.1:56948-87077 GCA_010110895.2 Picea sitchensis
GGACCTGGAAATTTCTCTAGTGGACGTAGCTCACACTGGGTGAACCACGTAAATCTGTGTCTCTCTTGTATTGTGTGTCTTCTGTGTTTTGTTTCTGCATTTGTTTTATTTTATTGCTCTGCGGTCCTGTTTTTCTAACAGAATGTATTGGTAAAAAACCCGTCTCCTAAACATCTTCGAGTTTTTGGTTGTGATGCTTATATGCATTTTCCAATGGAGAGTAGGATTAACCTAGATAATAAAGCTGAGAAATGTATCTTTGGTGGTTATAAATATCATGTAAAATGCTATAACTAAGGAACCCAATAAAAAAGAAGATTGTTTATAGTTGGGACGTAGTATTTAGAGAGGCTAAAGCCATTTCCAAATAGGAAGTATAAGAAAGGGAAGAAGAACTATAGACAATAGAGTTTGAGTTGAACAATGTAGAATTTGACTCAATAGAAGACAATGAAACAAAAGAGGAAGAACTTCAAACTCCATCCTTGAGGGGACCGGTTCAGGAAATAAGGAAACTAGAAAGGTATATGCCACCCGATTTTCGTTCTATTTTTGTTTTATCTATTACTGATAATGATCCTATAATTGTTAGGGATGCATTTGATTCAGAGTGTATTAAACTTTGGAAGAAGACCGTGGTTGAAAACATGGATGCCTTGGATAAAAACAATGCTCATGATATAGTTGAGTTACCGACTAGAACAAAACCTATTGGTAGAAAATGGGTGTTTAAGAAGAAGTTGAGTGTAGAAGGTAAAGTGGAGAAGTACAAAGTTTTCCTAGTGGAAAAGGGATATTCCCAGGTGAAGGGAATTGATTTTGGTGAAACTTTTTCTCTTGTTGCTAAATTAAGTTCTATTAGATTTGTTTTTCTTATTACTACTACTTTTAATCTTGAAGTAGAGTAATTGGTTGTGAAGACAACATTTCTACATGGGGATCTTGAAGAAGAATTGTACATGAAACAACTAGAATGTTTTAGAGTAAAGGAAAAGAAGGAGCTTGTTTGCAAGTTGAAGAAGTCGATGTATGGATTAAAACAATCTCCAAGAATGTCGCATCAAAAGTTTGATACTTATATATTAGGACTTGGTTTCTCAAGAATCAAAGCTGATCATTTTGTATATTCCAAGATACTTTGTGATCATTTTATTTATACAGTATTAAATGTTGATGATATGTTGCTAGTTCAAAAGAACTAGGAAATCATCAAGGATGTCAAAACTCAATTGTCTTTTGAATTTGATATGAAATATCTTGGTGTTGCAAATTTTATTTTGGGCATGGAAATTAAAAGAGGTTGACCAAACATGAAACTTTAGTTGAATCAAAGGAAATATATTGAGATAATATTGTAGAGGTTTAATATGAAGGAATGTAAACTGATCATGTTCTTATTCTTGTAGGTGTAAATTTATCTATAGATCAATGTCCAAATACAAAAGAAGAAGTAAATGATATGTCCCATGTTGCGTATGCAAGTGTTGTTGGAAGTATGATGTATGATATGCTTTGTACTAGAACAAGCATTTTCCATGTAATGGATGTTTTTGAGAAGGTATATGTCAAAACCAAAAAAGGAACATTAAATAGCTATAAAGAGGGTCTTTAGATATTTGTGTGGCACTTCATATTATGCTATTTGCTAGCAAGGAATACCTAGACCTCATAAAGAAATATATATACATCGATTTCTTGTTGCAAACTAGGTTGAATATATTCATCATAGAATATTTACAACTGGTTATGTTTTCAACCTATTTGTTGGAGAAATCTATTGGATGAGAAAGAGGCAGAATTTAGTTGCATTATCAACTATAGAAATTGAGTACATGGAAGCCACTCATAGACATCCATACATAGGTTTAGGTATACAAATGATACTCAGAAAGTATGGGACCACACCTGACAACTATCCACATGATAAGGTTCTATTTGATCAAAGTGGATTGTGTTAGCTCCAAAGTGCTTAATCGAATCCCTATTCAAGGTTGATTCCATAGTCCAACTAGGTGATTTTTAATGATAACCATGGGTTCCAACATCCCCCCTTAAACTCAAATTAAAATAATATTTAGATCACATGCCTCAATTTGATAGGGCCAACAAATGATAACAACCAAAGAAATTGATCCATCCAAGTACAATACTATTTTCTAAGGAAACCCTAAACAATTTCACCTCCAAAAAATAACCTACTAAAAACCAATATACTAATCAATCCTAGGTATAACAACACTCTCTAAATAGAAACTTGAACAATTTTCCCTTCCAACAAGATTTTCTACCTAATCCTCTCTAGAATCAATGAAACAATACATGCACCATGCTTACAAATAAGAGCATATGAAAAAAATATTAGAACATGAACTCAAGTTCCCCAAATTCTATCTAAAATAGTCCAAGTAATAGCCCTAATCAATCAATCGATTAGAAATTAAAGAATGGTAGTATTGATAAATTAGTTGACTTGATGATAATACATAAACAAATTAGTCTCTATTTATCAACATTTTTTTTTTTTTTATGTCAAATAAGGATCTCAATAGTACCCTATCAATACACATTCCTCTATCAGTCAACACTTCATTGTCCTTCTGCACACTTCTTCATTCACCAATCTTTGCTACAATAATTAGTCAAACTAGTGTCTAGAAAACCCTAATAATCCATTATCAAACAACTCCTAATTGTCTAACAAGACAATCCAATATTGGCTGCTACAACAATCCATCAATANTGAGTACATGGAAGCCACTCATAGACATCCATACATAGGTTTAGGTATACAAATGATACTCAGAAAGTATGGGACCACACCTGACAACTATCCACATGATAAGGTTCTATTTGATCAAAGTGGATTGTGTTAGCTCCAAAGTGCTTAATCGAATCCCTATTCAAGGTTGATTCCATAGTCCAACTAGGTGATTTTTAATGATAACCATGGGTTCCAACATCCCCCCTTAAACTCAAATTAAAATAATATTTAGATCACATGCCTCAATTTGATAGGGCCAACAAATGATAACAACCAAAGAAATTGATCCATCCAAGTACAATACTATTTTCTAAGGAAACCCTAAACAATTTCACCTCCAAAAAATAACCTACTAAAAACCAATATACTAATCAATCCTAGGTATAACAACACTCTCTAAATAGAAACTTGAACAATTTTCCCTTCCAACAAGATTTTCTACCTAATCCTCTCTAGAATCAATGAAACAATACATGCACCATGCTTACAAATAAGAGCATATGAAAAAAATATTAGAACATGAACTCAAGTTCCCCAAATTCTATCTAAAATAGTCCAAGTAATAGCCCTAATCAATCAATCGATTAGAAATTAAAGAATGGTAGTATTGATAAATTAGTTGACTTGATGATAATACATAAACAAATTAGTCTCTATTTATCAACATTTTTTTTTTTTTTATGTCAAATAAGGATCTCAATAGTACCCTATCAATACACATTCCTCTATCAGTCAACACTTCATTGTCCTTCTGCACACTTCTTCATTCACCAATCTTTGCTACAATAATTAGTCAAACTAGTGTCTAGAAAACCCTAATAATCCATTATCAAACAACTCCTAATTGTCTAACAAGACAATCCAATATTGGCTGCTACAACAATCCATCAATAGGAATAAAGAGGAGAACTATATTGTTGTATAGTAGATGATACACCTTTGTAAGAATTCCTCAAACATCTATGGAAATTCTCCCACAACCACTCATCAATCCAACCAAACTAAACCTTGGTAGTAAACACTAGTATAATATTCTATCTCTGACACCTCTTCTGCAATGACTTGTAAGAATTATTGCTACCATTCCAAGAATGTCTATTCCTGGACAAATCAATTATGTCTCTATGATTAAGATGTGTATAAGGAAAATAAATATATTCTTGCTGAACAAAATGTGTAGGATCAGATTCTTGCTCGACTAAAGGTGCTAGGCAATCTTGCAAATAAACAACAGTGCCATCCAAAGTAATAGTCTACAATTTTGGAATATCATCATAAGTTGTTCAATAGAATCATTCCAAACCCAACTCACACAATCGTCTCTCTCAATATCTCCCATTCATTTGTTATATTATATTGGATATTATGTTATGGGTTTCTTTCTCAATAACATCTATACCTACCTTCCATCCATTCATTGATGCAAGACCCACTTGCTTGTTTGTATTAGTCCCCTCTATGAATTACCACGGTGACATAACAGAGACCTACTTCACATAGAATTAATTTGGGTAGTTTTTTCACTAACCAAGACACTTCGTTTCCACCCTCATTCAACCATAAATTTTTTTTGCCTCTTCCTACAACTTAGACAAATGAATTCCACCAACTGCAAACAAAATAGTAGTTGAAGTAGAACACCTCCATATTTCAATGAAGTCTGATCATATCTATAAGATTTTCTCTAAACATCTCATCTCATGCATAATTTGAAATTTTTTCCTATCCACTCTTCTTAAGTCCACCACTGATATGTCTCATCTTACTGAATAATCGAGACCCAATAGCTCTATTATGTACTTTCTCAAATCCTAGAGAAATCACATCAACAATAATTGGCAAAACATGGGAAGATGACACACCATCAAATTCATCCTTCTCATAAATAATTTTCAATCAATTGAATTCAATTTCAAGATCCTATTGCAATCCTACAATCCCTTAATAGTCTATATTTCTCAACCATTTGCATCAACAAAATATCATAGTCTTTCCTCAAGTCCTAGTATTCATCAAACAAATAGACATTATTGACCTAGAGTGGAGCAACTTCCTCATAAATCTCAACAATAGAGACCTTCAAGAAGGAAACCTTGTCTTCTAATTGGGTATTGGATTTCTTCAACCTATAATTATTCTCCTTAAGATCAAGAATATCAACACGAAAGAGGTTTTTATCATCCTCCTTCAAATCACTGAGTAAATATTTCTTATCTTGAAACTTATCCATGAGATTCTGAAAGACATGTTCTAAGGCTTCTTCCATCACAACAATATTCTTAAATTCTTTGTCATACTTCTTCAAAGTATAAGGGATTGAGGTTTTTAATTCATTAAATACAAGACTTTGCTTACACTGTTGTAACCCTCAAATGGTATGACCTTTCACATATATCATATCACAAAGTTGAGAAAACTGGTTATTCAACTTAGCAATAGTTTCTTCCTGATTGTCAAGATTCAACCTTATCTATTTTTATTCATGAATTTTCTAAAAGACACCCATATCAAAACAAGGGTTCAAAGAACATAACATTTGTACACAATGAGTTTACAAGCAAGTAGATTGACTTTTATCCATTGGTCAATTCTCAACTTGGTCGAAAAAACTCACTCCATTGTTCAGTTGATAAATAAGACAACATTCTCATTCTATCAAAAGCCAATGAATAACCTAGGGAGGTATATCCTTGGTATTTTTTCTAACAGTAACAAGGTTATACCTCATCCAATATTTAATGAGAAATCTTCATAGTAGTAACAAAACCTTACATCCAATGCTCAAATTGCAAAATCCAGATATATAACAACAATATATCTACCCCCGACATATATATATATATATGTTATGCGACCAAAGGGATTGAACCTTGGTGAACTTTGGAGTAACATAGGAAAAAATTATATTTTTTGGGTTTTGAGTTATAAAGTCAAAATAATCACCGAGGCGATTTCCATTGTCCCTAATGGCATGTACTAATAGTAGATATAATAACCCAAATATCAATACAAGATAATAAATATTTATTATAATCTAAAATTAAAGTCTTTACATAGGTCAATGACATTAAAGCCTTGGATCTATAAGAAATCTTAGTTCATATATTTGAGACAATAGTGATTTTAACCAATGGAAAAATATAAGTAGAATTAATAGAAAATTGAACTTTGGCATGATTAGTAAAATGACATTAATTTTACTTTTAAAATGACGCTATTACATGAAACTTTTGTGGAGGTCTTCCCTATCACTATATCATCTTAAAATGTTTACCAAGTAATTTAGTAATCAATATTTAAGTCCATTTCTTATGGTCTTTTTTTTTTGGTTAACATGAAATTATATTTCCTTAAAACTATTCATATACTTGATGTATTATATCTAATTTATTCTAGTGGAGAGGGAGGAGGGGGAAAGGTGTAAAGGGTGGAGAGGAGTTGGGAAAGGAGAAGAAGGGGATGGGGAAGTCCACATGGTGTTGGGAGGAGTCAGGAAAGGTGCTAGTGGAGAGGGAGGAGGGGGAAAGGTGTAAAGGGTGGAGAGGAGTTGGGAAAGGAGAAGAAGGGGATGGAGAAGTCCACATGGTGTTGAGAAGAGTCAGGAAAGGTGGAGGAGGAGTTGGGTTAGAGGGTGATAATAGGAGGCAGGGGGATGTGGGAAGTTGGTTGAGGGAGAGAGGGAGGTAAAGAAGGTGAATTGGGGGTGGTATAGGGATGGGGGGATGATAAGGTGGAGGAGGTGTAGGGTTGGGGGTGATGGGGGAAGTCAGTGTGGGGGAGGGAAATTAGGCGATGAGGGGATGACAAAGGTGAGGATGGGGGGTGGAAGGTGAGGCATATTGAGGAATAAGGGTAGTGGTGGTGGGTGAGGTGAAGGGTAAGGATTGACGGGGAATGGGAGGAAATGAAGGGTATGGATAAGTGGGGTGATATGAGAGGAGGAAGGTGAGGTGATAGGTGAGAGATGAGTGTTGTACATGAGTATGGGGATAGGAAGGTGGAGGTGTGGGTGGGTGGAGGTGAAGGATAAAGTGAGGGGGTTAAGGAGGCTAAGATCGGTAGAGGAGGGGTGTTATCATGTCATTTTCATCCTCTTATGTAGATGAATGGGTCTACATTGAGAGTAGTACTTATGAGAATTTTTCAACATAATGAAGTCATTGAAGCATTAAATCATGAGAAACCATTAGTCATGCATGGAGAAATAAAGTCAAAGCATGGATTTGACCACATATATGATTATGTGACACTTTTTTTTATAGGATACTTAGATTGCATTGGTAATACTTCAATACTCATGCAAGGTTCTTGCACATCATCTGTTATGCACTTGGTTATGTGATATTAAGCAAAAACATGAATATAACATAAATTCCCAACATAACAACAAAATGTAGAGAATAACACACCAAAATGATACCTTTATTGAAATGGGAGCAATGTTCACTTGCCTCTTTGAGGGGGAAACCTCCAACATAGTAGTGCTCTATTACAATAATTCACAAGATAAATCTTTCTCATGCCTCCTACTCTTATTTATACTAATTCTATCTTCTAAAGAACATTCTAGATGAATATCTTTCTAGAAGTGAAATCTTCTATTAGGTCTTCTTACATTGACTTGTTCATATTTATTAAATAGGCCTTATTAACTAATGTCGGCCTTTATTACATGGAAAATATATTATTCTATCTATGTGAAGGGTTAGGGAGGTTAGGTCCCTAAAATGCCCTCCCCCTTAAAAAGAGCCTTGTCCTCAAGGCTTAACATGAGGAAACTTTTGCAGAATAGTAACCAACTCCTAGGTGCCATCTTTTGGTGGAGTATCCTTCCATTGAACTAACACTTCCTGGATGGTGTGCTGATGGAGAAGATGCTCTCACTGGTCCAAAATGGCTTGTGGATGCAACCAAATGGAACCTTCATCATTCAACACTGGTAGACTGGTTTTAGCATGGCACTTGGTGCCAATCACTTTCTTTAGGTAGGAGGCATGAAAATCATGATGTAGATTGGGGTTGTTGGGAAAAGCTAACTGATAGGCCATTGGTCCCACATGTTTGAGAATAGTATAAGGACCATAAAATTTGGGGGCTAGTTTATGACAATACTGATATTTGAGAGAAGTCTTCTTGTACAGTTGTAGAAGAAGAAACACTTGGTCCCCTTCAACAAATTGACGTTTAGAATGACCTCAGTCTGCTTATTACTTCAAGCGGTTCTGAGCCATGACCAAATTTTCTTTGAGAGTACGGAGAATGGTCATGCAAGATGTAAGATTGTGGTCAACCTCCTAAACCTTGGAGAACTCGACATGTATGGGAGAACTGATGGTGGCTTCTGTTTGTAGACTACTTCAAAGGGAGTCATGCGAGTGTTTGTATGGTAAGAGGTATTGTACCACCATTCAACTAAGGGTAGCCATTGAACCCATTGATATTGTCAGTTGGATGCAGAACACTTGAAATATGTTTCTAGAAACTTGTTGACCACTTTCGTTTGGCCATTCGTCTGGGGATGATAGGATGTACTAAGTTGCAATTGGGTTCACTAGAGCATGAACACTTCTTGCTAGAAATTGCCGTTAAAAGTTGGATCACGATCATAAACAATAGAATGAGTCATTCCATGGAGTTTGAAGATATTATCCATAAAAATTTGGACCACTCTAGATGTTGTGAATGGGTGTTGAAGAGCATATAAATGAGCATATTTGGAGATATGATATACTAGCACCATGACGACTAATTTATTTCGTGATTTGGCTAAGGAAAAAATGAAATCCATAGAAATATCCATCCAAATAGTAGGTGGAATCGAAATTGGTTGGAGTGTGCTAGGAGTTTTGATAGTCTCGCCCTTATTGCATTGACATATATCATATTCTGCCACAAAGGTGTGAACGCCATGTTTCATAAATTCCTAGAAGAAAGAACATTTGACCCGCTCATATGTTTTGGTAAAACATGAATTCCCTGCAGTTGGAGAAGCATGAAACTCAAAGAACACCTTGGATTTAAGGGTTGAGTGTTTGCTTAAATATATGCGACCTTTATAGTGAAACTTTTCATTGTGCCAAGAGTACCTTGGAGCAGCTTGGGGATCCTGTTGTAGTTTTTGGATGAGGCTAGAGATTTTGGGGTCGTGCAACCATTCCTGGCGAACAACCTGAAGTTAGTCAGTGACAATGAATGAGAGGGAAAATGGGGACCCTTCTTCTTCATATTTTTTGGAAAGAGCACCAACTACCACATTTTCTTTACCATTTTTGTAAATGATCTCATAATCATATCCAAATAACTTGGTCACCCATTTTTGTTTCTCTGGGGATGAAACGCGTTGTTCCAGGAAGTAATTGAAGCTTTAATGGTCCTTTTTAATTTGGAAGTGTTGTCCCAATAGATAAGGGCACCATAGATCCACTGCATGCAAAATATACATCATTTCTTTTTCATAGATCGATTGGCCCAAATGTCGTTCTAATAATTGTTTACTGGTGAAATCCAAAGGTCATGCATCTTTCATGAGTACTTCCTCGATTCCTCTGCCTAATTCATCACATTCCAGAACAAAGGGCTTGGTGAAATCAAGTAGGGCTAGTACAGGAGTAGTTCACATAGCTTCCTTTAAGTCTTGGAAGGATTGGTCTATTGTTGGACTCCAACTGAAGGCATTCATTTTAAGGAGTGTTGTTAGGGGGCCCACAATTTTTCCTTAATTTGAAAAAACTTGCGATAATATCCCGTTAAACCCAGGAAACCACGTAGAATTTTAAGAGTTTTAGGGCGAGGCCAATTCTACATAGCTTCAATTTTCTTAGGATCCACCCTTACACCATCCTTGCCAACAATATGACCCAAGTATTCAACTTTAGAGACGCCAAAAGCACATTTAGACTGTTTCAGGAAAAGTTTGTGCTTGGAGAGGAGATGGAGAACATGGGTGAGATGGGCTAGCCACATTTTACTATAAATGAGAATATCATCAAAGAAAACTAACACAAAATGGCAGAGGAAAGGACGCAAGACATGATTCATGAGACTTTGAAAAGTGGAGGGGGAATTACAAAGACCAAAGGGAATGAACAAGAACTCATAGTGGCCCTCATGAGTGAAAAATTCCGTCTTGGGGATGTCTTCCTCTTTCATATGTATTTGGAGGTAGCAAGAATGGAGGTTGAGTTTGGTAAAGTATTGAGCCCCACTGAGTTCATCCAGAAGGTCATCTATGTTGGGAATGGGGAATTTGTTCTTGATGGTAAGTTTGTTGAGGGCACGAAAATCAGGACACATGCACCAAGTGCCTTCCTTCTTGAGGACCATGACAACAAGGGAAGAATAGGGCTTGGTACTAGGACATATAACACCTGCTTCTAACAATTCATGGACAATTTTCTCAATTTCATTTTTTTGAGCAAAGGGATGATGATAAGGGTGAACATTGGGAGGAAGACTACCTAGTATTAAAGGAATGGAATGATCATGGTCGCCATGGGAGGGGGGAAGGCCCTGGGGGATTTGGAAAGCAGTGCGAAGGCATGAAATGATAGCTTGAAGGTCGGGATGTACCGAGGGTGTCTCAACAACTTGAATGGAATGGAGTTGGCCAATGATGCCAGAATGACCTTTTTTGAGTAACTTTTCCATGTGGTGGGAAATGATGATCTTCGGAGATCCTGAGGTAATGCCTTGGAATTTATACTGTTGGACTTCTAATTGGGATTGCATGATTAACTTCTTAAAATCCATGAGTATGGGTCCTAGGGTGTGTAACCATTCTGCACCAAGCACAATGTCACAACCACCCATGTCAATAGAAAACATGTGAGATTTCAGGTTATACTAACCAATTTGTAAGCACACATTTTCACAATGCCCTCCACATGTCATGGAACTGCCATGGACAATCATGATTTGAAAATTGTTGAAAACATGGATATATCAATTGACTTCTTGGGAAAGGTGGCAAGGAATGAAATTATGAGTGCTTCCACTATCAACTAGGATGATGACTTTCCTATGCTTAATGTAACCAATCAATTTGAGGGTTTGAGGAGTAGAAAAAACAGTGAGAGCATGTAGCAAAATTAGTGGTTCAAATCATAGGGAAATGTAATATCATCAGTTGGGGATAGCGCTGATTTAGGTGAAACATCAACATCTTCATAAGAAACATCCTCATAAATGGCCATAAAAAGTTTCTATTCTTTACACTTGTGCCATGGGAAGTATTTATCATCAAAATTATAACAAAGATATTTGAGTTGGTGTTCAACCATTTCTGCTCATATTAACTTGTGGACCTTGAGAGGAGTGATCTAAGGGGAAGGGGTGTTGGGTTTAAGGTGGGGGAAAAAAGTGGTTGTTCTGCTCTGGGCCAAGATGACATGTTGTGTCTCTTTGGCACACTTAGTGGCTTCCAACCAAGTCTAAGGGTGATCCACGATGACTTGCGCGTGAATTTCATCCTTGAGGCCACTGATAAATCATTCCCTGAAGAAAGCATTTGTTATTACCTCTATTCAGAAAGCCAAGTGATTAAAGGAAATAATAAAATCTTCCACTGTTCCAAACCATTTCAACTTGGTCAGACGTCCTAAATGGTGGGTGTCCGTGTCAAAGAATTCATACAGATCTGCAACAAACTGTGACCAAGAAACATACCCTTGTTTGGCATTTTGCAATGCCATTGCTAACATTTCCATCTTTCTAGATCCAAATAGATAATTCCATAATGAAGCTTGGTTAACTCATCAGTGATACCATGCAGGAAGAATACTGTTCCATCTGAGTAACCCTGACTTGTGGATCCGATCCATCAAATTTGTTGACATCGACTCTGGGGAGACGAGGGTCATGAAGTAGGGAGTTGGAATGAGAGCGTAGAGGTTGGTTGGAGTCAACACCTTCAGTATAGAGAGGTGGGTCAGAAGAGGAAGGACCCTAGAATTTGTTCATGAATTGGTTGAGAGCAGAATGGACTTCAACAATTTGGATACCAAGCTTGGCTTGGATGTGGTCCATTTTTGCATAAATGGTCAGAATGTCCCTATTTACTTGGGCCCAAAGGGTAGTAAGGTCAGTACTTAGTTTCTAATTGGTTTCTTCCTGACAGTTGGGAGCCATGAGGGGATGAGGGGTGGGTCCATGGAAAAGAAAACAAAGAAGTGATATATACCACAATGATTAGGGTAGTGAGAGGAGACTAATGGGATAAGTAGGAAATAAGGGTGTCAGGAATAGTATGGGTCCATAGGGTAAACCAAAAAGTTAAAAATGAGAGGTATCATAATGATCAGGGCAAAAAGGGGAAGCGAATGAGTTAGGTCTCAAATAAGGGTGCAAGCAAGTAAAAAATGGTTAAAAATTATAGTTATCACAACAATCAGGGAGAAAAGGGGAATCCAATGAGATATGCCTCAAATAAGGGCGCGAGAAGGTAAAAAATGGTTAAAAATGATAGGTGTCACAACGATCAGGGTGAAAAGAGGAATCCAATGAGATAGGTCTCAAATAAGGGTTCTCACATGCCCCATTTTGTTTATTTATTTTTTGCCTTTTTCTCTTTTGTTTTTTCACTCTTGAAGAGTTATACTTCGATCTGAATAATACTGCAGTGTCGAAATGCCCGAATTCTTAACAGGAAAAAATGTGTAGTAATTTCACAACCCGAATGCAAGAGGCAAGGTTGCACGAAAATAGATCTTATTTGTTCCTTTTCTATTCTGTTTCCATCCCAAGGGTTAGGGTTTTCAGGGTGCCTATAGTCAAGGGTTTTCCCTGTGCTATAACTATCTGATATAAGTGTGGTGTCAAATAGTAGTAGTAGTCCCAATATCTTAGGGCACCAAATAAGGAGGCTAGAATGTAACCTTATCCATACTACTCTATTACTAAGGTACTAGTCTCTAGGGAGTATTTTCCCAAGTGTTGTTCTCTACGATACTATAGTAGTTAGGCGATCGATCAATTGATCTATGACTGGTTTTAGGATACCTAGGGGGGCTCTAGATATACTAGAGGTACTTGGAAGCGCAAGTCTGTATACAGGTGTTTTCTGATGTGCTATAACTCAAAGGGGTACCAATAGGGGTTACAAGGGTGTCCAATAATGTAAGCTTAAAAACCTCTGGTATTTCCTGCGTGTATGCTTCCCCAACCGCATATTTATGCACTTAACGACATATCACTCTAGTTTAAAGATGCCGAAAGATGTCTCTACCCTAGAAAAAAATTTAACCCACAATTCCTTCCAAGGAAAGTGCTCTGATACCAGTTGTTATGCACCTGGTTATGTGATATTAAGCAGAAACAAGAATATAACAAAAATTGCCAACAAAACAACATAATGTAGAGAATAACACTCCAAAATGATACCTTTATTGAACTGGGAGTAATGTTCACTTGCTTCTTTGAGGGGGAAACCTCTAGTTGAGAAACACTCTATTACAATAATTCGCAAGACAAAGCTTTCTCATGCCTCCTACTCTTATTTATACTAATTCTATCTTCTAAATAACATTCTAGATGAATATCTTTCTAGAAGCAACAACTTCTATTAGGTATTATTACATTGACTTGTTCATATTTATTAAATAGGTCTTATTAACTAATGTCGACCTTTATTACATGGAAAATATATTATTCTATCTATGTGAGGGGTTAGGTAGGTTAGGTCCCTAACATCATCAATGCAATAAATCCATAATAAAACGATTTCCATGCACACTTTTAGCTTGGAAATTCCCAATGCATACAATGTTCATTAGTTATGATGAATAATTGAAGTTATCAAGGGGAATTACATAAGCTAAGCTGGGAAACATCTTCACTTCACATGCATGTCATTCTCTATGAAAAATTACAAATATAGGAATCTCTAATGGGTTAAAGGAGTTAAATAAAATGGAAGGTTATGTTGCACAAGTGTAATTTGATCTTGTGAGGCATTTGCTACAATTAATTCATTGTGCTTCACTAGTGTTGGCATTAGTCATTTCACCCTTCACTAAAGAGAGAGTTTCTTCCATCTACCACCAAGGTGAAATAGAGAGCCTCAAAGATGATTGAAACCTCCTAATGATTGAGCTTGAAGTTCATCTACACAACTCATTTTGGGTGTAATTGTTCCTATTTGTAATCTTTTTCCTTTTTTCCAATTTCATTGCTGTAAAACTCTTTTTTTTTTAAGTTCAAAAATTTCATTAATACAAAGAATTGAGTTTTATCTCCCCCATTAAATATGAATTTTAATAGTTTGTGTCTTCCCATTGTATTTAATGAAAACTTACTGATATTCTTGAGAAATTTGTAGCGTTGGTTGTTTAATTTCCATTGTGTGTAAGTTCACTAAGGAGTCTCTTTCACTTGGACACAATTTCTCTTCCTCCACATGGACAATCAATTCACAAAGGGGATTCTTCAAAGTTTTTCTTCACTTGTTTATTTGACTTTCTCTTATTTGCATATTCAACAGAGTAATTAAGATGACTTTTCTTACTAATTGTATCTTCAGTTTTTGTCTACACTTTCAACTCCAACTTATTGGTCGAGTTCATTTGGTCCATCCTTGCACCAAATGAACCATAGTATAATGGAGACACCATTTGGAAGGCCTTCTCAAATCATTTATCTCTTCCAGTCACTCACCACTATGGAGTTGACCCTTTGATTACCTCAACACCTTCTTGTTTGGCGATAAACCTTTTTATTTTACAAGTTTTGGATTCCCAAAAAATTACTTTATGTAGTGCACATGAATTAGTTCAGATAGTTGGGTAACTCATTAGATACACAACACTTAGGATTGCTTTCCAGTGTAGTCCGTGCTTTGTCTGTAGGACTAGGCCCATAGAATTGAGCATACCGTTTATTTTTTGTAGTAATTTCCTAACCAATATATATGTTTTTTGATATTTACTACATACTTTTAACTAGAGTTTTATTTTTCTTAGGTATTGAACAATGCACAATTAATTTATCATATTTAATTAATTCACTTTTAATTAAATTTAGGCTAGATTGTTTCCACTTCATGCTATTATTTATTGCCGATGATTTGGAAGTAATTTGTTATATTGTTAATGTATTCTGGTTTGTGGATACATCTCATTAATCTATGTATTCTCTTTGCCTTGCACTCTTTTTTGATCTAGGCAAATGAAAAATGGACAAAGAGGTTGCCTTATTTCCTCGTTGATTTTGGCTTAGATTTGAACATTTTACTTTTTAATATTTTCATGTTCAACAATTGTACATTACCTATTCACTCAAATCACACCTAAGGACTACATAATCAGTTCATGTTGCGGATAGAAAATTTAAAATAAACACATTCTAATAAAAATAATCTCATTAATTGATTAGATAATTCTTACATTCAACTTAGTATAGGACATTGCACATAGGATTTTGATGTCAACATTCCAAGTTCACCTCACATTTCAAACTAGAAGTTTATAACATTAAGTGTAAGTCCCTTAGTAATGAGGAATGCTTGCTGAGAAAGCGCATCTCATACATGCGTAAATAAATAGTTAGAGATGAATAAGATCCCTTCTGCTTTGGGAAAATCCCCCTAGTCAGGGTCTAATGGCTAGGCAGAGCAATGGCTCCTTAGAAGAAAAAAAACTGACCTATTCTTACCCAATTTCACAAACCATAATGATTTCTTTTAAACAAGGGAAATAGGAAAAATATGAAGAATGACACCTTGTATCCTTTTGTTTGTATTAGATCTCTTTTGTCTGTTGCTTTATCCAAAGTTGCAGGTCTTCTCCCAAAGATGACCTGAAACAACACATAAAGCAATCTACAAGAGCATATATGCAATCATTATTAACATAAACATGTACTAATCCTCATGAAATAAGTTATAAACATTCAAAATTATTCACAAAAACATAGATGCATGAATTGGGAAAGGAAAACTCTCTTTTATTGATAACATATAAGGAAAATTGCAACCAGAATATTTGATGTCGACATTGCTCTACAATCCTCGCCTAGGTTTCTCCATAAGACTCCAAGTGCATTAATCCCATAATCACTAGCAAATCCTCACAATAAGCATGCAAAACTAAGAGGTTTGATGGATTGCATAAAGAGGACCAGATAATGAGAATGCTGAGGATGGTACTCAGAACTAGATGCATAAGCTCAGAGAGAAAGAAAGAGAAATTTGGGAAGAGTTTATTTGTTTCTTCATTATATATCCTCAAATGACCCCCCTAGGGCCTTTTTTATATGGAAATTAGATGGTTATTCAGTTATGAGAAGTGCTACAAGAGGTAAAAATGGTTGTGCAACCCAACATAGTTCGTAAACCCCACTGGGAAGCACAGAATTTTATTTTTTTGCAACCTTTGTGAGTGTACGCAGAATGTATATGTATTAGCTGGCATATGTATGCATGATGCATTTATTTCAGGGCACATACACCTTTAAAAATGGAGTTTTTAAGAAGGAAACTCAAAAAAAGTGATTTGCAAGTGTGTATATAAATGGTCCATGATAAAAAATGCATAATGGTGGCATTTTGGACTATAACACCTTCTCACACTTAATCAATGGATGAATGCCTCTTAGGGTACTTCAATTAAGTTGGCATATTACTCAAAGTGATCTCTTATTTATGAGGTGTTGGCCATGAGATTCATCCTATATGTCCCTGCCTAATGTGAACACATGATTGACGACTCTTTGCCCTTGTCATTCATAATTGAGAGAAATCTTAGTGGCTAAATTTAGGACTTCTACCTAGGTGACCTGGTCATAGGGTTGTGAAAATTACGTAAGACAGATAATGCCTTGTCCTTTGGGATTCATCACCTCAGGTCAAGTCACTATAAATATTCATTCTACCTTCACTTGGGTACAACCCCAACAGATTTTATCACCCTTGATATAAGCTCAATTGGAAGGCCCCATTTTTTTCCCATCTAGACTTTCTTGAACTATGATAGAGTCTTAGAAGTGTAGTTTTATCATTTTTTGCATATCATTTCACTTAGATAACATTTACAATATATATGTACTTCCTTTTACCAACACTTAGATAATCAAAGAGACTTGAGAATAAGCCACAATTGTGATCCCTTTGCATCCTGATTTCTCTTTTGATCCATAGTTTTTCACCATCACTTATCTCATCAACTAGGCATGCCATTGATACATGCATAACACATGCTATAATAGTAGGAACTAATGAAACATAATGGGATTAGGAGGAACAACACCCTTTCTGCCTTTACTAATACCTTTATATCACCACCCTCCACAATGGAGGAAACAACACCACTAAAATATTCCCATTCATGGAAATTTTATATATTCCATATTTATACCACTCCATTAACGATCACATATTTCATAGTATAGGTTGGCAGTCTATGCCTACCAAGTTGTTGTCAGACATCCTCGAGTTTGAAGGAAAATATGACAAGGACCCAACCAATCACAATGAGCTTTCAATTGTGGTGCTCCTCCAATATTATCACAGAAGACTAATAGACTTAAGATATTTTAATGAACCCTCACAGGGTTGCCACCAAGTGATATGTTGAATCATCCTTAGGTGCCTATACCACCTTTGTATCCATTATTACTATATTTTTTACCATATTCTAGTTACCTATCTATTATGATATTGGATTCAAACTTCTCATCATGTTTCATCAAACCAAAACCACACATATTGCATATCACATCCATGAGTGGCGTTGATGGTGAAATTTTTTCAATAATAACCTCGAAGTTCCACTTTTGATGGATTGCTTCTTGAATCTACTTCTCCCTACCATTGAAAAAGACATGGCTACCTGTATGTCCCAAATTGAAGAAGAGTCCATCTTAAAGTCTTAACAGTTTGACCCCATATATGCTTAGTCTCAATATTGTATACTATTATTCTAGATGCCCCTTGACACCCTTCTCATGAAGCTTCCACATTTGGGGAATATCATACTATTAATGACATTATAGGGTTGAGAGCTCATTTTGCCAATCATTTTGGAGTCCCAGGGATGATTTTAGTGGCTAAATTTCGCTCATGGGCTAATTTTCCATGGTTTTTCCAAAATCGAGATTCACTATTTTAAAAATGATTCACCCAAATTATATAGGATAAAATTATTTTACCTTAATAATCGCCAAAATTTTATAAAAACTATATTAAATCCTTAGAAATTTGAATATTTTTCCAAAAATATCGCCACTCATTTATAGTTGGCATATGAAGGATTAGTAAGATTTGCCAAGGTTTCTACATTTTAAAATAAATTTTCATCCTTAAAATCATCCCTGTTTTGGACATATGTCTCTCCACAAAGGCTTTATTATTTATAGAAACCATCATAGAGGAGATATCACATCCTATGGATGACCCACTATCCTCCAATCTTATTCAAATCTACCCTAAAATGGACAAAAAGGAGTTAGTACCTCATACATGGCCCCCTCTCCCTACTACTTATGGAGGATTCCCTCCCCCTAACTAGTATAACACCTACCCTTGAGGTACCACAAGTTCCTACATATTATCAAGTATCCTTAGTCCCTAATAGTGTTTCACTTCCTACCAACATCAATTTGGTTCAACCTTCTCCTCCTCAATAGGGCCAATATTTGTTTAGCAAAAAAAACTCCCAACCAACCCCCTAAACAACAACAAAACAAAGGGATCAATAGAAAGAAAGGTAAAATGAATCCCAATGACCCGAGCTAGACTTAGGGACAAGGGGCACTCAACCTACTCAATTGAAGAAGGATAGGGGAAACAACAAGCCCCCCTAAGCAAGGAAATAATAGTTATATGCAAACACATTTTCCTAATTTACTTTGTGGGTTTATACATTATATGCAACATTTTCTATAAATACCAAAGTTTCAATATATGTGAGTGTTTTGTAATCTCCCAAACTTGCCACAAGGGATTGATCTAGTCCCACAAGAAAACTCTAACTCACAACAACCCATCATTCTATAGAACTTCATGACTAATGATCAATATGGAATTGCAACTTCTTCATTCACCCTAACCCCAAACATTCCATTTAACTTCATTACTAATGGAGATCCTTCTAAACATGTCATTTACATGCTTGCATCCAATGATATTCACCTCTAGACACACTCTCATGCCTATGCAATTCCCAACCCTAAACCCACTAAAATAGAGTAAATCCTACCATCATCTAGTGGTCCCTTACAAATACCTTGAACCGATGTCTATCCTCACCCCCAAGTACCTAAAACATCTTTAAAGAAAATCACACATAGCCCACATGCAAGGGTATCCAACAATTGCTATGTTGTGGATGACTTGGCTACATTTCCTACTTCCATGTCAACACAAGAGGTTCTGGAATTGCCTTTCTTAATGAGAGAATTTGGTATTTTCCTTAGGATCTTTTGATCCTTCAAATTCTTATTTAATTACTTTTGATATGGACAATGTAGAACCTTAGTTTCCCCTTCTATAACCTTCCAAATCCTAGTCACCATTTGAAACCTTTTGGTTCATCATTACACAATGGATTAAGGAACATCAACTTGGATCATGTCCTTATCAATTTGGAAGAATTTAGGATCTCTAGAGTTATCCCCATCTACCATTACCCGTCGTTCCTATGATGGATGCCCTTCCTAGCCATTATGGATTTATCAAAATGTTCCCATCAAACTAAAGGGAAACATAGTATTGATTGACATCAAGTGTTATATTTCTCATTGGATGTAAAGTCCCCAACTAGTCTAGGCTAGAATATTATGTTTGTTTTCCAAAATCTTGGTTTTATTTATAATTTTTTTTCAAACACTTTGCATTAATACTGTGGTAACCACTTGCATATCATTTTCTATCCCATACTCTTTAACTGAAATTTGGCTAGCAACCTTAACAAATAGCTTGCATGTACTCTCATTATAGACATTTAATCAAACATGTTGCATGCATTTGATATACAAAGAGTAGAAGGATAAATCATGGCATCTTTATTATGAATGAAATCCAAAATGACAATAATACAAGGCTGTGATAACAATTGCAATTTAGATTTAAAGCACACAACTTCTATTGGCTGCAACAATGACTGCAATACCCTCCTAAACACATAATAAACCTTATTGGATGCGAATGGCGGCTGGAAGATACCCTAAAACATAATAAATAAGTCATAAACTGGACAAGATACTTTTGTCTCCTTAATTGCTATCTGTGACCTCTGCCTACTCTAATACTGAATGTAGGCACCCCACCACTGCATCTAAGTGTCTCTGCAACTCTAGTTTGCAAAATCCCTCACGAGACGCGTTCGGATGATTGACGATGCCTCACAGGACATTTGTGTCCAACCTATGAGGATGCCTCGACACCCTCCTGGTAGCAATATGCATTATGTAGGGGTCCTCATGGGACACAACTGGGAAACTAACAGGGCCTCGCATGACACTCGTCTTCAACTAGTGAGGATGTCTCTGAAAAGCTTCACCAAAACCCTCCTGGTACCTACAAAAATATGGGATCGACCTCCTCTATAAATTTTTTCAATCTCCTGCGTGAGCCGATATACCTCCAATCGAATACACAACCCAAAATTGAAGCTCCAATGGAAATCTTGGAAGGATTTATGTTATGACTCAAGGGGGCCATGTATATGGCTAAATGTATATGATATGACCCCAAGGGGGGGGGGGGATATATGAGACTAAAAGTACATGAAATGTGTAAATACATATGTAATAGGGTCAGCCTAGTGATAAAGGGGCCTCATATGCAAGCGTGAATAACTATATATAAGAGATCATGTATTCATTATTGAGAGGTGAATTGTGAAGTATGAAAGGTATTTGGTTATTTGGAGGGGGTTCCCATATTATTTAAGAAGTTATTGTGTAACTGATCTATATTGGAGTTGTGCTCTACGTTGAAATTCTGTACATGGTGTGTAATTCTATTATTTTATGATATTTGTAAGCATTTGGATCATAACATTTGGTATCAGAGCTCAAGGTCTTGGGGTTTCGCTACTGCATCCGAGACACCTTGGAATTTTCACTATAATTTTTTTTCTACAATGTTTAAGAAGGAACCCCTTGGAGGATATTTATTATATGGATTAAGGTACATGGGGTTCAAATTTCATCTCCTGAGGCCTTACATGTTCGGAGATATATCCTGCGTATGATAGGGTTTTGGAATCATCCTGAATTTAGTCATCGCAAAATTTTCGCTATAAAATGTTTTCTATGATGTTTCAAACCCTGAAACCAAAACAATATTCATATAAATTATCAAGGTAGATATGATAAAAATTTCAGGTTCTAGGTCATCCTAATTTTGTAGATACACCCTGTGTAATATAAGGTATTTGACTAGTCATATTAACTAGTCTCAAACATGTGTTCCAGGTAAAACAATGATATATTATTCATTGAGTATCCAAATTAAGTGAGACTAGTTTCATTGGACAGTGGACATTGTGTAGTATTTCTGGTGCAAGTTTCAAAATCAAATATAATATATTGTTCTCTTGGCACACTTTACAAGTACGCTCTCTTGGAAGGGACAAAAATCAACAAGATGTGGGGAAGTTCCTATAACTTCTACTTGGCACATCCAATTTTGGTCAGACCTGTGGCATTGCAGAGAAGAAATTTAAGAGTACTATAGATCACAATTTTAGACTGAGAAGGGATGAAATTGCAGAGAAACATCACAATTAAGGTCGGCCAGGATGATAGATTCCAAATCAGGGTGTCAAAGCTATGTTCACTTAAAACTATCATAACTTTTGATTGGAATGTCCAATTGAGCTGATTCAAAATCCATTGGAAGATAAAATATATAATAGCATATTATGATAAGTGTTAGAACTATTTGATATCTTTATCCTTAATATATTGAGGTTGTTATTTGAGGGTTGGGATTAGACCTCAATTAAGAATCAATCGAAATACCTGAATTTACATGAGATGAAGATAAAGATGAAATCAATCCTATGGAATGGTTGAGGTTGGTAAAAGAATATAACACGACTCCTTCAAAGGAAATAAATTATTTTTTTGATGAATCTTGGAAGTGGTGGATGAGTGTTGATCAAAATACTAGATGACACTGCACATGGGAAGAATTTGAAAAACTCTTCGTAGATAAATGGAATAGGGATACAAAAATGGAGGAATTGTATAGAATTCAAGATGAATTAAAAGAAGCAAAGGAAGATATTAAGAAGAAGGGCGAGGAGATATATATGATACAATCCCTTAATGAATCACTCATTAAGGAGGTTAAGAACTTAAAGCAAGAAAAGAATAGTAAATCAAAGTGGGAAAATGACGAGTCCAGTGAAGATTTGAAAAAGAAAGATAAAGAGATATGTAGATTACGAAACCATAACAAAAGCTATTGGATGAGGTCAAGATATTGAAAGAAGAAAAGAAGAATTGTCAAAATCAAGAATAAAGAAGGATCTTTGATGAAGAATCTACCAAAATACTGGAATATGAAATTTGCATGAAGGTTGAGGAATCCTTAAATACCGATGAGGTAAAATCAGAAATACAATCTAGAATTGAAGAAGGACGTCAAAATTTGTTAGATGGAATCACATTGCAACTTCAAAAGGAGAAAGAAGACAAGATTCAAGAAGGTCAACATATTATACTTAAAGAAGTTGAACTCCATCTAGAGGATTTACATGTCAAATATGATGGCATTATATCAAAGGCTAGAGTAATCAGAGACCAAGCAAAGATGATCGAGGATTCCATTGTCGCTGAAAATAAGATAAATGAAATGCATGTGCAGAGTGAAGGAAGACCATCAAATGTGAAACCGTATCGACACCCTCATTACCAAGAAACATTTCAAGGAAGAAAAGAAGGACAATATCAACATTATGAAGGAAGAAGATGAAATACTTGTCAATATTCATGGAACAAGACATCGTCAAACTACTCTTCAACAAGTTATTATCAGAGACCAACAACGACTACAAATTGGAGAAGCTTCAACAAAAATACATGGAATCAAAGGAAAGAAAATTATTCAACAACTAGACACCAAGGATTACGACCGAAATAATTAATTTTGGACGGATAGATCATCAATAATGGAATGACAAAAGCAGGAACATAAGAAAATCATATTACCTGGTTTTATCACATGTGAAGCCTTTAAATACAAATCTTTAAGGAAAAAGATTTTTGAAGGAGGGTACTATGTTATGACCCAAGCGGGGAATATATATGGCTAAATGTATATGATATGACCCCAAGGGGGGGCATATATGGGCCTAAATGTACATGCAATGTGTAAATACATATGTAATAGGGTCAGCCTAGTGATAAAAGGGCCTCATGTGCAAGTGTGAATAGATATATATAAGATATCATCTATTCTTTATTGAGAGGTGAATTGTGAAGTATGAAAGGTATTTAGTTATTTGGAGGGGGTTCCCTTATTCTTTAAGGAGTTATTGTGTAACTTATCTATATTGGATTTGTGCTCCACTTTGACATTATGTACATGGTGTGTACTTCTATTATTTTATGATATTTGAAAGCATTTGGATCATAACAATTCCCCTCTTGTCTAGCTAGGGTGGATATTTCACCACCAAAACTAAACTACAATGGTGGAAGGGTTTTGATAAACCATAATGAAACAATGGCTCCAAGAGCACTCTAAAATGAGAGATCAAATCATAATGCCAAAATGAAGCTCTACTCCTCCTTTTATCCTTCTTCTATGCCTTCTAGAACTTTCCCCCTTTTTGACTAAATCAAATGTGACTCTTATACCCTTTTTACTTTTACTTTAAGATTAAAAGTCACTTTAATAATGGTTAAGTAACTTATTAATTTAAAGTTACTTTATTTCCTTAATGTCACTTAAAAAAAATAACATCTCCTAACTAAGCGGCATTAAATTACCCCTTTTGACTTCCTTTTTCTTTACTGACGAGCCAGGGAGTCATTTCCACTGCCGAATAGGGGAATCCAAAAATGGGGACATGACAAATCCTCCCTTCCCAAATATTGCTTGTCCTCAAGCAATCCTATCATACCCATGGGAGCAACAAACTGAACCAAACTGAAACTAATGATGATCCCTGGGTCCCAAACCCATCTGAAAGATGTAGAGTACCTACCACCCACAATAATATCTAGAAATGTGCTAACACCAGCCCCCCCTGAAGTCCACCTATCAGTAGAGCAACTAGGTACTCTAAAGACTCTAGTACACTCTTCATAGTATTTCCCACGTAGGAAACTGATCCACTGCGCCATATGAATAGGCTCTTGAAAGTAACAACTTTCTCTCCCATCTATACTAGGTACCAAACTGTCAACCCATAAAATCCAAGGGTCCCATGCTATCACCAGAAAGGACTCATCATGCTATTGTTGCGCCACTCTGATCATAAATATATGATCTTCCTGTTGAAACTACATCCTCCACACCTACATCCACAAGTTGTAATGCCTCAAAGAATCATCCCCACTATCAAGGATCATATCCAACCAATGTATCTCAACGAAGTCAACTAAACCAACTTTAAAATTAGGCATCATAGAGAAGTCTATGTGCTCACAAAATGATAGGGCATCCATGACACCTAGTTTCCAAGTATCAAATGGAAAATCCCTAATACTCTAGCACACCCAACCTACTGCAATTTTCCAAGCATCGTCCGAAAAATCCCCCAACATATCATTTGCAAAGTCCCTCCATGCGAACACAAGAACCCCATATATGGTAAATTCATTAGGATCCCAAACTATCCTGTATGACATGCAACACCCTCTACTCATTGCACTTGTCTGTAAGGTGCTAATACAAGAATCCACTTGAATTCTCCTGATAAGCTAGATAATCATAAGTTGCATAAACTCGGTCAACTCCTCGGAAGACCATTCCTCCAAGAAGCCACTTCTAAGCCTCCCAAAAGTAAACTCTAAAAAGTCAAAACCGATTCTCTCCTCTCTAATAATACCTGAAATGTCAAATAACGTAATCCTAGGGTCCCAAACTAATCCCGGAAAGGTAACACTATGCTGATGCTGCACCACTCTGACCATCACCGTTGAACCAATGATCCCAGTCTGCATCGTCCTCTCTAGAATCCTAAGCTAATATCCTTGAAGGGACTGAAACCACCATCCTGAATCATTCCCTGCAAAGGTGTCTCAATGAAGTCTAAGTCTTCAAATCCACAACTGACCTTGAGTCTGTCTTTCCATATAGAGTAAGTCTTGACCTCCTCTCTATTGACGTCCCAAAAATAAAGCATACCACTCACTTTAATGGCTATGTCGATCATCATCATGATCATCTGAATCAATCTATCACTCAAATGAATTCCTAGATACCACCACCAAATTGGAATTTCACTACTCCCAATACCTTCTAGTTGATGTTGTTCCATATTGGTAACCATCAAATTCAAAATGAGCCATGTCCCTGGCATGCCATCATATGGTGGAAACCAAGTACTAGGAATCAACTCTATGCCTTCTAATCTCTTTGGCCCTTGCCAAACTGCACCGGGAAATATGCTATCTTGATCTCCATCAATGTACTCAAGTGATTCGTGGATTCTAAACACCTCCCTGAAAAATATACCTATCATCCGCGGTGCCTCATACTCATAAGAGTACCCACAATTCCTTGTCAAATATGCATCACACATAGCCCTCATAATCTTCTCCCTAAGTGTGGACTTAGGGACAACATGTGTGCGACCTCCGTAGTGGATAATGCCATCCACCACTCTGTCAGCTGAAATCTTTGTGAACTGACCCAATACAATCTAGATCTCCACCTATGCTTTGACCACATACCCCAAATGAAAGAACTCTGACATGGCTATAATTTTACCTGCCTCACTCATTTGACTTAGGTGAACCCTCCATGTCCTACTGAATATACTGCTAGCATAAAACAATAACACTAGATGCCACTTCCACTTCCTGCAAGACTGGAAAGTGTCATGTGCGCTGGTCAACCCCAATCGAAGATCAATCTTCGAGGAATATTACTCTCCATGAATATTGTCCATCCACTCACCGATCCTGGGTGAACCAAACTCAATGATATGTTTTAAGTCCCTGTCTAGTGGTTTACCCTGGGAAAATGTCCCAAAAACCCACTGTACAATCTCGTCCACCGATGTATACTACTGCGTACTACCATATTATCATGTACCACCATGTATCCTATATGTGCCGCTGTATAAATCACTCCACTAATATCAACAAAACCTAGATCCCAGAGTGATGTATCTACATATGTCCTATACTCAATCCCCTAATCAAATCGTGCATATACTTCCTTGCTGGCTAGTCCACAAGGAATTTTCTCAACTACCTCCTCTTTAGCTAAGCATTGAGCAAAAATAAATGACTCATGATCCCTGCAATGTAAAATAGGCGCACAATCAAAACTCTATGTGTCAAATCTCTCCTCAAACACCTGCAACTCTGAGTGCTCCTCATGCAGAATCGTCACAAGAGGCTCCTCCTTTAGATTATGAGTTCCACTCATGCTCTCATGTGTCACTATTTCCAAAGATGACAAAGTCGCTGCTTTTATCAATTATGAAGAGCGTGCCAAACTAAGTTGGTAACAAAGCTCCCAAATCTCCCTTTCCTCGTCTTTAGCGAATTTAAGAGAAAGGTCCCTATCCATTAACAACTGTAGATAATTTGATTTCATCTGCTCTAGTGCCTCTTCTATGATGTTCAATTGGATACTAGTGATCTAGGAGGAAATCGATGGCCACCCACCTATTCCACTAGCTCAAAACAAGGGTCTCCACCTTGGCTTTGAGGCTCTAAACAACGTTTTTAGTCACACTATAAAATTTAGCCACAATGTGATGAAAAAATATGTATTCCTCGGATATACCTTTCAAATGAGCTACCATTCACCCCAAACATAGATCATATGCAAAAGTTATGCTCTTGAGAAGTTGACGTACGAACTACCCCCATCGGGGCCCACAAACCTTTTGGCGTTTCATCTTTCAGGGTTAGGGTTTTGGATTTTCTTTATGTTAAAAATTCCTCTATAGATTCATTGCAAACATCATCATCTTCTTACGAATGAGCATAGCCATCACATCTCTTCTCAGAGATAAGATTCCACCATTCTAGCGAGTCATTCACTTTGTAATTTTACAGTTTCTGTACATTCTCTCATTAATAAAAAATGTGCATTACTGTACTTCTGTGTTTATTGCAATATATTTGTATATTTCATTTTTATATGTCTAACTTCATTTTGTTCTCAAAATAATTCGTATCAGTGGTATCAGAGCATGCTACTCTTTTTCTTTTCTTAGTGCATGTCCCCGACTAGGTCAGGGTATAGAGAGTTGGGTTTCGAGCTAGTTTCTCTTGAGGAAAACCACTCTCGCCAGCCCAAGTGGCCTCCCATGGAATAAAAGAAGAGGAATGAGAGAGAAAAATATCCCATCAAGCTGTTGCTCAAGGAATCCCTTGCGCAACATAGGAACGAGATGTTGGAGAATTTTTCCCAAATCCTTCAACGATTGTCAACAATAACATGCACGTCTTTGTCAAGCAATCTCTTTGGAGACACTACCCCATTCAAGGTACACGCTAATTTTTATATTCCTATATTTGAAGGTTAGATCAATGCGGATGCTTTAGAAAAATGGTTAAATTTGCTAGAAGTTTAATTCTTTGTTCACAATTTTTCCAACAAAAAAGATCACTTTTGTGCTCCTTAAGGCTCTCCCCCATGTCAAACATTGGTGGGAAACTTACTAGGAGAAAATTTCCATAGAGGAGTCTGGAATATTTGGGGCCGAGCCCACTTGGGAATTTTTTATGGATGTTGTCAAGGAGAAATATTACCCTGTGGGAAACTATGATGACCAATACATGAGATGGACCACGTTGCATCAAAAGCGAGACCAAACTGTGCTGGAGTTCACAAATAACTTCCATACCTTGCACACCAAGCTGGGTATCAAAGACTCTGAGTGACATTTGGTTCTGAAATACCGCGAGGCTCTACATAGGTACATCCAAACTAAAATTGAGTTTGTGGATATCTCATCACTGGGATCCGCTTATATATATGCTATCAAAATCGAGCATAAATTTAAGCAATAGAACAAGAAGGAATTTGGGTCTGCAAATCCGCAACAACCAATGTATGGTAAAGACATCCCTAACTCACAAAACAATCAACCTCAAGAAAACCAATCCAAGCCACATGAAAGGAAGGGTAACGTGAAGACGAAGGACACTGGGAAGTGGTGTGACTTCCACAAAATCCCTTGGCACAACACTGATGAATGTCGCTCAAAACAATCATTGGTGTCTGAGCTCAAAGAAACAGAGTCGAGCCCCGACTCAGACTCTGAGTCAGAAAATAATAAAAGGATATAGATAATTGATGCATAAATCACTTCTACTATCGCGACCGCAACAATCAAACCAGAAGAACCAGAGGATCCTGAGGAGGGGGAGTGCCTTTTCAATTCACAGATGTGGGTGAAGGGGATCCCGTTGCATTTTATTGTTGATAACATAAGCCAGAAGAACCTTATCTCAACATAGGTCGTCAAGCATTTGGATTTGCTGACAACACCACACTCGCAACCATACAACAATGGATGGCTCCACTAGGGACGAGATCTTCATGTCAACCAGCAGTGCCGCCTGTCATACGATATCAATCCCTTCAAGGATGAGGTACTGTGTGATGTTGCTTGTAACATACCCAACCACCCACAGGATGGACACACTACCTCCAAAACTCACTTCTGAACCGATTTCAAATTGTGATAATAATTAATTCGAAATCAAGCATGAAAGACCCACATGCATTAATCAATATCCATGCAACAACATAAAAGAAATAAACAAAGTGCTATGCACAACAAATAACCATCAAGCATGCACACATAAATACATCTCATCGATAATTAAATACATAGTGGAAAATACATTGTACAAAAACATGGAGAGCGTTTATCTTTGCAGGTAAACATTCACCAACTGGCTGCAGACCAAGGAAGTTCCTCCCAACCATAAACATTGTTATTCATTTACTGTCAACAACAGGTCACCCCCAAGCCAGGGCTATGAATCCACAAGGATGGACTCTAGGCCAAATCTAAAACACACAATGGCTGGCTAAATAGCTCTCATGTTTCCCGACCACACAACAACTCCTAATTTTCCAGCTCTCTTTCCCCTTTAGCCTGCACAACCCAAATAAAACATAGTTACCAACTTAACGAGAACTCTACAGATTTCTCGTTTTTTGGGGGGTCAAGTTTTTTACCTTGTTTTTAAAAATGGTGCTACGAGTAGCACCCCCCTCCATTTTTAGGTGGTTTTTTGATATTTTAAATTTTTTGATACATAAGGTTTCCACTTTGTTTTTTTTTCAAATTGTTCATTTTTTTTTTCTCAACGATGTTTTTTCATCTATTTTCAAACTTTTCTATTTTATTTTTATTCAATCGTGTTTTTAATCATATTTCCATGCTTCATCCAATGTTAAAAATGTTGTACACCATTTTTTTTTTGAAATTAAGATTTTTCATATAATTATATATCCTTAATTAAGTTATGGTTCCATACATTTTAAAATAGTTGAAAATATCATTTTTAACACACTTTTTTTTACCTTACTTCAATACATAGAAAATAAGGGTTGTTAAATAACAATATTTTTAACTATTTAACAAAAAAATATGATTCCTTTTTTTTTCATCAATTAAAAACTAAAATAAATAAGAAAACAAACAAAATTGAAATTTCAAAAACAAGAACATTTTAAAAACAAATTTATATGAGAAAAAACCATTGAAGAAAAACCTAAAAGACTAAAGAGGAAAATAAAACCATTATATATATATATATATAAACAAAATGAGAAAAAATTAAGAAAAAAGTTAAAAAAAAAATTATAACCCAAAATAACTTTAAAAAATTGAAACCCCCCAAATTAAAAACATATAAAAAAAACTCAAATTAAGAAACTTAAAATAAAAATTTCAATACAAAATTTAAATAAAAATTAACAAAAATAAATTAAAAAACCTTAAAACTACAAAAAAAATTAAAATTTATATAAAAACCTTAAAAAAAAATAATTTACACACAAAAAATTCATAAAAATCTAAAAAAAAAAAACATACACCTATGTTATAATATAACATTATTATATTATTATAATATAACAATGTTATATTATTATAATATAACAATGTTATATTATTATAATATAACAATGTTATATTATTATATTATAACAATGTTATATTATTATATTATAACAATGTTATATTATTATAATATAACAATGTTATATTATTATA
>SNQJ01S0025662.1:87087-119727 GCA_010110895.2 Picea sitchensis
ATATTATAACATTTTTACATTATTAATATATTGTAAAAAAAACTTTTAAATAAATTTGTAGCGTAGGTAATTTTAATGTTTTTGTTAATTTTTTTTTCATTTTAGATGTTTTTATTTTTTAAAATTTATTGAATTTTGATTACTTTTTAGTTTTTTTTTTCTTTAAGTTTGAAGGGATTTTTGGCTCTTCTTTTTAACAAAAAAAAACTTATTTTTGTTTTTGGGAAATTTTAATTTTATTTTATTTCTTTCTAGTTTTTCTTAGTTTTTCACAATTTTGTTAGTTCTTAGCTCATATGTTTTGAATATGGTCAATATAATAATACTTTTAAGAAATTATTTATGTTTCATTCAATGTAACTTGTATTTATTGTTTTATTTTTAAGAGTAAAAAATTATTAAAAAGTGACGTTGAATTTTTAAAGTATATTGTGATATTTTCATAGCATTATGTATTAGCTTGTGCTTTGGGTGATAATAACTTTTAAAAAGTAAACATTTAAGGGTTTCTTTTATGATTTTGTTTACAATAACGATAAGTTCTTTTACCACATTATAAAAATGTGTCATTTTCATACCCCAATTTTATAATGGGTGCTACTGGTAGCAGTACTTTTCAATTTGATGGTTGATTTTGAGGTTTTGGTTTTAATGGTACCAAGTGATAAAATTACGATTTAAAATGATCTCAAAATTTAACATTTTGAAAAGAAAAAAAAAATTCAAAAACATCTTATTTGTTTTTAGGTGTTGATTTTAAGGTTTTTCTGAGCTACTGTCTAAGTTTTGAAGCCCATGTTTGAAAAAATGTTGTAATTTTGACTTCGTTTTAAAAAATGGTGCTACTGATAGCACCAATTTTTGATTTGGGGGTTGATTTTGATGTTTTTTATGCAAAACTATGGGTTTTTTGGGCCAGAGTTCTCGTTTTGAGGTTACAGTTCTCGTTAAGTTGGTAACTATGTTATAAATGAATACCTTTCTTTGCCATGAAACCCTCGAGCTATTCCATTTATCTCCAGGGATCCAGTGCTATTGGTCAAGAAATCTCCCTGTTGGAAACTCCAAGGATTATCAGTTGTGGACAGTTATTTCCAAAATTCCATCAATCTCATGCACACAGGCATCCATTCCATCATGGAATGATCAATAATTTATTACAACCATTTAACAATTACTCTCCTCCTCCAACCATTCATTTCCATGCTCCAACCTAAATCACACGAATCAGATAGAGTGAAATGAGGAATCCTAAAAATGAAAATGATTGACCAAGAACAACCCCTAAAACAACCCACAAGGGATGCTTATATAATTGCAAGAACCAATAACCACATGGCCTCCCCAAGAAGCTCATGTAACCACTTTTCTCTATAAAATCAATTGTGGGTAAATAAAAATACTTAGGCCCTTAAACGCCCTCTCTCGTGGAATCATAGCCCCCTATCTCTTTTGTCTTTGTTTGTCTTGCAACCAATGATGTATTTTATTAATGTATATGGAGTATTACATTTCCTAGGCACTCTGGCCCCTTTTAAACTTTATCGGCTCACCAACCTAATTCACAATTACATAATACATTCTAGTTCATAAGGGTTAAAACTGGGGTGTTACATCCACCTCCCCTTATTTTGGAATTGTCCTCAGTGCACAACACCATTCCAATGTTATTAACATTACAAATCTAGGCCCTTTGGCCTTAATCCACACAAGAAATCCAACCAACTCTTATATACATAGGCACTTTGGCCTAAAATTAAACATGTATACATATGAATTCCAACCCAAAACATGTATAATGATCTTCATAATTTATATTTCTGGCAACAATTCCAACCAATAAACTCTCCTTCCCTATAAGTCCGCACAAACCAAAGAAATGAACCCCTTTCTCTTCCATGCAACCCCTCAGGCTGTTCCACTTCTCTCTAGGGATCTAGTGCACTCAGTTAGGAAGTTTCATAGTTGTGACTCCAAGAACTCTAGCTGCAACAAGTCCATTGGACTTTCTTCATTTTATGCCTTGATCATTGAGCTTGATTTCCTTCTAGTTCTCTTTTTCCCAAGATTCCATCTTGCATAGCCAACATCTCATCTGCATTATACACATACAGTCATCGTGAGATATCATTATAACAATTTCCAATCATACATGTAAAATTTGTTTTATACAGGAAAATAATTTTTTCCAAGTATGAGCTTCCTGCTCATACTGTGTTTGGCTCTTGTAGTTGTAGGAATCAATGCTTATTATGGTTTTCAACAAATCCATACCCAATACCCTTATTCCTACAATTTTCTCAACCTTCAATCAACCAAACCAATTGTTAGCATATCATAACAATTTTTTTAATTTCTCAAATCTGTTTATATAGAGGAAATAAAATTCCCAGGCATGATTTTTTTTCTTCATGATATTTGGCTCTTGCAACACCAGGAATTGGGATTCATTATGGGATTACATTCCTACCATATCCAAGACCATTCTACCTGTGGTTTTCTCAATTTACACTCAGCTAATCAAACTGTCAACATCTCATTTACAAGATATATATATTTTCATGGTAACAATTCAAAACAAATTCGCAAAGTGATTTCATAATTGTTTACAACTACAATTCAATCACTTCCATTAATCCAACTATTCATGATTGGAATGAACCCATCATTCTCTACACATGTATTATCAACCAATGTTTTCTTTATTCTATCTGTCAATATTTTTATCACTTTGTTCCCTTGACAGAGCTTTTCCATAATTTATCATTATTTAACTACTTTAACCTGCAAATTTTCTTGTTGCAATGTCTAACAACTCTTGAAGTGTTTTCAACTTCATGAGTTAACAATACTCACATAATTACAACTGTTAGCATAATTATGTTATATATACATGCATTCAACAAAACATGTTCAATAATTCCTGTAATACCACTTGTAACATTTTTGATAGCTCCAAAAAGTGATCTCAACATTGTAACAAACAACAATTCAATAACTTTCAACTAGTATTCATATTAAATATAATATCATTATGTATTTTCGACACCACAAGATTTTCATAATGCAACAAATAATTATTAAATAAAATAGCAATCGATGTACCAATACCCTTGGCCACATTTACACAATGCATCCTTGCATTGACTACATAATACCACATAACTATGTCATGCAATCACCAAGGTGAGTTGTAAGGTCCGACCAATGCCTCAACAGATCATCCACAAACTTCCTATTGCTTTCCTGATTATTTGGATACCCTCCTTTTCAACCCAAACCTAACACCAAGAATATAATTCTTAATTTCTCTTCAGTGTTGGCAAAGTGGTTGCAGTCTAAACATCAAATATACAATAGATACCATTGAGCACTCACATAGCACTATATCCCTTCTATATCCAACCATCTCATGGTATCACACATGACTAACTCTATAGATATTTATTGTTATATCAAGAGTATGTCTCCTGACTTGACCTGATTATGATCTCATAACCAATCATAACACAATATGCAAGTAACATTTTATCTAAATGCATTCTAGCATCAACAACGTTTATATACTCTATGCCTTTGGCCATTACATATAAATTTAAATGTTGAAAAAAATTATCTGAGGGAATTCTTACCTCAATTCCTTTCAACATCTATGCATCAAAATAAACTAAATGCATACCTGCATGGTTGTTATCAACCTACTTGATGCTATCTGATCAGCTGGTATTTGTAAAATCTTGTAAGCTTTCTCTTCCATCCTTTCGATTACCATTCCTACCACCTTCATGGGTCTTTACATAGATGGTAGTCATAAGCAACAACAACAACATCCACATATTTAACCATGCTATATCATTTTTCTTTAATACATAATCCATCATTAGTCATACTCAATATAACATCAATATTGCATGTATATAACTACAGACTATTCTAAGTCCACAAGTATGCCATATGCATATCCAAGCATGTACATATGCCCAATGCACATCTATATGCACTAAGAATTCACTATCAACATTCCTACTAATGCATCTAACTTTATTGTATGCATCATGCACTCTAGTGCATTTATGTTTCAATTCACTTATTTGTTTATTTATTTATTTTGTAGTTGGTTGTCCTTGAAGTTCTTTATATCCTTGTTGCCTTGTGTGATTCCATTTTGCTCATCTGTACTATTGTTCCATCATTTGAAAACTTTCCAGCCAAGTTCCACTTGGCCATTCTGTAATCCAACCAATGAGTTCTATTTGCAGTAGCTTCTCTTAGGCAATCATATCCAAAATTTACCTTTATGAAACATTCCATAACCTTGGAATGAAGTAGCTTAGAACATTCCTTCACTATACTACCACAACATTCTTGAATCAAATACTGTTACTCCTAGTTGTCCATTAGTTTACTTCCTTAACATTTTCCCTGTGAAACCATACCTTTCACACTTAATACCATCCCCAATGGAAGTATATTTTCATTCAATGACACTTTTCAAGTGAAAGAACATTTATTATTCTATCTCCAATTTCTCTGCATTGGCATCATGCTTCCACTATGAACTCTGATATCAAAAGTATATTTCTTTCTCTGAGTACCTTTAGACAAGGTATCTAAGTCTTAGGTATAAATTCGTCCCAAGAACTTATGTTCTTGGCACACATAGATGATCCACACATCACCTCTTAAGCTCCTTGTTCTCTTTCACATCAAGCTTACAACTATCTACACATTTCTACCTTCAAGGTTATGGAGTCTTAATTTTCCTTTCTAATCCCATTAATGACATTATTCACCTGCTAGCTTCATGTGTTATGTGAGGATTATTGCTTTTGTATTTGCAATTCATTCAGTATCTGTGGCAGTTAAATAATAATCCTTCTATTATGCTCTTCTCGAGTTTTTTATCCACTTTTCATTACTTTCCTTGTAGCTCTTTATTGCCTCATCCAACTTTTTAAATATCTGTCATGCTTCCATGACTCTGATATATGATCCTATTCTTGAATTGATCTGATTATACCTCTAATTCTTCCAAATTTGCAAGCAACCATTTTTGTTATAATTGTACATATCATAAATATTTGTCAATTAATGTTACATGTACTTTTTCTGCTCAGTTCATGAAGATTTATATCAAAATGATCCAAATTATAATAATTCCAGGTCATTGTCCTCTGAATCATCTTTCCAACGACTATACTCTTACCCCAATTTGAATTCGGAGCTAAAAGTTATGGCTTCCTGAAAAAAGTCACTTTCACCCTTTTTGTGCACACAAGATATTGTAGCGACACTGGAATGGTTGTGTGCCAATCTTGTCAAATTATTCCACAACCCCTTTAAATTGGTACAAAATTCAAATTCTGCACAAGAACTTCCTTCAATCCACTTTCCTTGTGACTATGGATCGAAACCACGAGCTTATCCACTTTAAGTGCCGCTCCTAGTGTGTTTCCATTATTATTATACACAGGAGTTGGTTCGAAAAATGTCTGTGGGCTTATTTACTTCTAGGCCCTTCATGCCTCTAATAAACCCCTTTACCTTATCATGAGAGCGGTGCTGGAACCAAGTCCTCTGGACTTCAGCCTTCGACCTTCAAGATATTCTCCCTTTTCAATCTTCCAACTCTCCCAGAGTAAACTTCGTCGAAATATGTACATTATCTTCACTCGTAGATTAGAAAATTAAGATTTAATCTCCTGTTGATTGGACGATCCTCGCTCATCTGATGGTTTCAACGAAATCAACGATCACAACTTAATTAGGCATTTACGTAACTCAACAAGTTATTTTGTTAATGACATAGCCACTGCATGCGTTAATCTTGTGCTGACACGTACTCAAAACTTCCAACGGTCCATATAAAATGCGCATTGCTTCCATAAAATTAACATCCATGCAAATTGATTTGCGCCTTTAAATCTCCACCATGGATCTGATGGCCACGATAAATCTCGGAGGGTCTTAGACCAATGGCTCGTGTGACTTCGCTACTCTTCCCTTCGACACTTTTGGACATTCCTGGAGGCCATAACCCTGAAGATGACATGGCATGCTAATGCCACCTATGGTGACGTGGACCCATGGTATGTGTGCCATGTGTCACCCATAGATGGACATGTTGGGGTCCAAAAGGAGCTGAAAATCATGTGACACAAGTCCCCATATGGCACCCCTGCCACGTGGCATTAGATACATCATCAACCAAACAAATGGTCCACATTCCTCTGCTCCAGATCAGATGACCTGTGTGACTTCACAACTTCAGCTTTACACTTTGTGGCTTCGACACTTCACAACTTTGTGTAGTCTCCAGTAATCGCCGAAGTGGTGAAGTTCCAAAGTCCCAAAACTTTCTATCTTCTACTTGGCTTCAATCAATGATTGATGATCTACTAGTTTGATCCGATGGCTCTGGTTATACTCGAAATTTATCAATTAGAACTAAAGGATCTTTCTTATCTGGCTCCCGATCTAATGGTCATGATTCCACAATCCTTCACAATCCTTCCAGCTGTTGATCGAAGCGGTGAAGATTACCCAATATTTTCAACTCCGATTGATAAGGTATCAAATGAGAATATTATTCGATACCCTTTTGGTCAAAGCGACGAAGATTACACAATATTTTCAACTCCGAGTTCTATGGTATTGAACGAGAATATTCCTTGATAACCTTCTAGTCGGAGCGGTCAAGATTACCTAATATTTTCAACTCTGAGTGATAAGGTATCGAATGAGAATATTCCTTGATACCCTTCTGGTCAGAGCGGTGAATATTTCCTAATCTTTTCAACTCCGAGTGATAAGGTATCGAACAAGAATATTCCTTGATACCCTTCTAATAAGAGCGGTGAATATTTCCTAATCTTTTCAATTCCGAGTGCTAAGGTATCGAACGAGAATTTTCCTCGATACCCTTTTGGTTGGAGTGATGAATATTACCAAATATTTTCAACTCTGAGTGATAAGGTATCGAATGTGAATATTCCTCGATACCCTTCTGGTTGAAGCAACAAATATTTCCGAATATTTTCAACTCCGACTGCTAAGGTATCGAACGAGAATATTTTTCGATACCCTTGGAACTCCTCTGAACGAGGTCTTCTGAAAGCTCTATTTCAAAATTACATCTCGGTGCGATCTGATGGCTGAGAAATGATCCCGACTGATCTAAAAACTGTCGTTCTTTTGGGATTCTACCATCGGCTTCTCTTCATGCCCAAATCTGAAGTCCTTCCAACACTTCCTTTCCGAAGGCCTATCAGAAACACCCTTCTTGGACCTCTATTATTTAATATTGACCGTTGATTTCCTATGACTTCCTAAATGGTCGAAAATGAACATGGATTATCGATTTACCTCATTTCGTAAGCCCATGAAATAAATCTTGTCCGTTGATCTAGTAACTTTTTCAAACTTCGAAAACATTAATATTTTTAAATTTTTAAAGAAGGAATCTGGGACGTTAATCTCAAGATCAGACACGATCTCGACCGTCGATCCTCTGAAAGATTCCCCATGCTACTGTGACCATTAAAATTACGAATATTTTTTTCTTCAATCTTCCAATTCGAATTCATCTCTATAACTCCACAGATCAAATCCATTAAACCTCTCAAACAATCTGAATCATTTAAACATAGATTTTCTCACGAATTTGGGGATTTCACTCTAATTTTTCCACCATTTTCCCCAAAATTTGTACCAGTTGAATCTGTTACAACGAATCTTTCTGATTCGCACCCATTTCGGCCCACACAAGTCCGATGTTTCAACCAAAATCTCTGATACCAATCTGTAACATACCCAACTACCCATAGGCTGGGCACGCTACATCCAAAACTAACTTATGAACCGATTCCGAATTCTGATAAGAATTAATGTGAAATCAAACATGAAAGACTCACATGCATTAATCAAGATCCATGCTAAAACATAAAATAAATAAACAACATGCCATGCACAAAAAATAACCAACAAGCATGCACACATAAATACATCTCAGAGATAATTAAATACATAGCGGAAAATACATTGTACAAAAACACAGAGAGCACTTATCTTTGGAAGTAAACATACACCAACTGGTTGTAGACCAAGGACGTTCCTCCCAACCATAGACACTTCTGTTCATTTAATCTCAACAACATGTCACCCCCAAGCCAAGGCTATGAATCCACAAGGATGGGTCCCAGGCCAAATCTAAAACACACAACAACTGGCTAACTAGCTCTCAGGTTTCCCAACTACACAACAAAGCCTAATTTTCCAGCTCTCTTTCCCCTTCAGCCTGCACAACCTAAAGAAAGGAAAACCTTTCTCTACCATGCATTCCCTCAGGCTATTCCATTTCTCTCCAAGGCTCCAATGCTACTCGTTAGGAAATCTCCTTGTTGGAAACTCCAAGGATTCTCAGCTGTGGGCATTTCTTTCCAAACTTCCATCAATATCATGCACTTAGGAATCCATTCCCTCCTAGAATGATCAATAATTTATTACAACCACCTAGCAATGGCTCTCCTCCTCCAACCATTCATTTCCATGCTCCAACCCAGAGCAAACGAATCAGTTAGAGTGAAATGAAGAATCCTAACAATGAAAATGATTGACCAAGAACAACCGCCAAAACAACACATAAGGGATGGTTATATAATTACAAGAACCAAGAACCACGTGGCCTCCCCAAGAAGCTCATGTAATCATGTTTCTACATAAAATCAATTATGGGTAAATTAAAATATAATAAAAATACTTATCCTCTTAAGCCCCCTCTCTCGTGGAATCATAGTCCCCTATCTCTTTTGTCCTTGTCCGTCTTGCAACCAACAATGTATTTTATTAATGTATATGAAGTATTACATTTCCTAGGCACTCTTGTAATGTCCCCCACCTCTTGGTGAAGAAGTTTGGAAGAGACTCGGTAGTCTAGTCATCCCCACTAGACTATAGTCTCATGCAACATGGGGAAAGTCATCTAAGGTCAAGGTTATAATTTAAAGTTGACTTAAAAAGGTAAAAAGGTAAAAAGTAACTCACTAGAGGAATAGAGCACTTGAGGTTGAGTTAGGAGTTGAACCTAAGGGTTAAATTAACTCAACAGAGAAATATAAAGAGGTATAAAGGAAATCCTAGGGCTCACCTCTCATTCATATCGAATTATTTTGCATTTGTCTATTGGGCTCTTGAGCACACAGTTTTGAGGGTTTTGAGAATACAAACCCTAAAGAACAACTCAATGGTGAAAGATTCCACTCACCTTGTTTCAATCTTGGTCTCGGGGATGAAATACTCCACCCACACCATTCTACAGTATTCACAGGTACTATCATCTATTCGGCAGGGCAATAGGTTGTACCCTTGAGGGTTTTCCAGCAAGGGGCAAATCATTTCTTGGAGAGGAGTTTGATCTAGGTTATTGGCAGGGTTTATTGACATTCTAGCACCTGGGTATTTCTTGCAGCGCCTTGTCCATCAGATCTGGAGTGTTTTGAGAGGGTTACTCTTGCTATATTATTATCTGGAGCTTTGGTACATTTTTGAGAGAAGGAGGGCACAACTTTGATTCATATCTGTGCAGTTTGGAGGTGTCACACCTCAGATCTGACTACGAGACTTCTCCTAGCAGCTTGTGGTGGCATGATCTATCTTTCTAGAGAGTTTCAGTGTATTTGGAGGCTTCCTCCATCAGGTCTGAAATATTGAGCTTGACAGTCTTCAGGAGGGTGCAACCTTGATTAGGGTTTCAACAGTTTGGAGGGGTACATCTTGGCATCTTGAATTGATACTTCATGGACGGCTTCTACTGACCCCAATCTATCCTTCTGTGGAGTTTGGGGCTATTTGGTGATCTCCTTCAGTTGGGCCGAAAAAATGGTCTTCTTAGCTCTACAGGAGGACGTACCTTCAACCAGGGGGGTTTGGACTTGACCCTGGTTCTTCTTGCAATGTTATTCATTGTATATCCAACCTTTGGAGGCTTGCATCTTTTATTAGGAGCATTTGTAGCAACTCATCTATTATCTATTGGAGCCATTTGATGTTATTCCAGATCTGCATCCTCTTTGTATCAGGTTCTTGGTTTTCATAATAGTAAAGGTCAAATCTATGCTATTTGGTTCCATATATTATGTACTGGTTAGATATTGTATTTCCATTGAGTATATCTTCATATATGTGCTTAGTAACTGAAAATAAACCCTAAGGCCGAAACTTAAGAGGCTAACCTGCAAACAACACATAAAAACAAGTAAATCAATGGTCAGTTAGTGTTCTAAGCGAAAGAATTGGCTTGGGAACATTACAGTGGTATCAGAGCTATGATCCTCCCATCCTCTGAGGATTAGTGCATACATAAGTTCAGTGACATTCATATTGGTAGAACGAGGAAATAGATAGGTGTGGCAGAGGCCGAAATGGAAGTATCAGGTGAGGACAATGAGCCACAAGCAGGGATTGCTAAGGAATTGCAACATTCCATACAAGCATCACAGAGAGACCCTGTAAATCACTTGCAGAAAAACCAAGAGGAAACCCGTAGGGGACATGCCGAAATATCAAAGACCTTGAGGAAGGAATATGAAAACCAAATGAGGATATCACAATTCTTGATGGAGATGAATCATAAGGGGAAAGGCCCAAAATCTTATGCTAACAAGGAAACTAGTGGATCTCATGGAGGGAACATATATCAGTAGGAACATGTTCTCTATCATCATTCAGAGGGAAGGCATGGAGGGGAAGCACCACAGGGACAGACAGGTACCAGGACCACTCCCAGACCATACTTACCCACATTTACAGATGAACTAACAAATTCCAACAACCCAACCAAGTTTGAGGATCAGTTTGAGCAGTGTGCTCGAGAGTACAACTCACTAAGCCTACCAATTCAGAGGTAGATCACATTAGATCAGTTTTTTGGATTGAAATTCAGAAGCAAACCTAGGCCATACCATAGGAACAAATATGAGCTAGAGCACAGGGCAGGGAAGATCGAGATCCCCTACTTTGATGGTTTGACCAATATGACTGTACAGGCGTGGGTACAAAAACTAGACACTTATCTGCAGCTTAACCCTATGAGTGAAATGGATGCCATCAGGTTTGCCACCATGTACTTGGATGGAAAATATCATGATTGGTGGTACCATGGGTTGAACACACTTGGCCACAATCAGATAGTGGCATACACAGAGTTTTCTCAGAGGCTCATTGACAGGTTTGACCAGGGGGATCCAGAGATACATTTCAGGGAACTCACACAACTCAGACAGACAAGAGCACCAGAGGTGTATATTGAGGAATTCTAGAGGCTAGCAGTCATGGTACATGATGTGTCATAGTCTAGAATCATGATGCTCTTCACAGAGGGTTTGATGGAACCCTTGAAGGGTTGGGTTAAGGCTTTTAAGCCCCAACTTGCATGATGCTATATGGAGGATGAGATATTTAGGCCCAGCTGCAAAACCGAAATTTGTGCCTAGACCACCTCTAAACACCAGAGGGAGAGACCAAATACCTCCAATGAATCCAGGAGGAAAAGATCCAAGGGGGTTCGATAGGGGAAGAGGTAGGATGGATGAGAACACCAGAAGAGAACTAAGAAGAAAACAACTATGCTAGACATGCAAAGAGCCGTGGAACCCATCCAAAAAGTGTATGGGTCGTGGCTAGGTTCATTACATTGAGGTGACATTTGATACTAAGGAGGATGAGGATTTAGGCCACATCCAGAACATAGAGGCAGACACCACCGAAACTGCAGAAGAGGAGGCTACAAGTTACGACAGTGCCACAGAGGAGAAGGCTACATTGACATCCATCAGTGGGGTACCCAAGTACAAGACCTTTAGGATGAGAGTAGTATTGCAGGGGCAAAAGGTTTCAGTACTCATTGATGGGGGTGATTCTCACAACTTCATTGACTCAACATTGCTATAGAGGAGGCATATACCCACGATTGAGTTTGAAGGATTCGAGGTGGAGGTAGCAGGAGGAAGCACCGTGCCTTGTAACAGGTACATTCCAGGGATGAAGCTTACATTGGGTGGGCATGATTTAGCACATGAATTTTATGTGATGGACCTCCCTGATACAAATATAATCCTTGGAGTATAGTGGCTCAGTATGTTGGGGCCTATCACCACCAACTACAAGACCATGGAGATGTCTTTCATAGAGGAGAGTGGAAAAAAGGTAGTCCTCAGAGGCATGTCAGGCAACACAACCAGGTTAGTCACAACAAAGTGTATGGAGGCCATTTTCAGGAGAGAAGAGATTGTATATTCTGCTAAGTGAAAGATTTCGGCATGTGTGGACAAAAAGGGGAAGGTTCACTATGCACCAGAAATCTAGAGGATCATTGACAAACACAATAAGGTGTTTGGACCTATTACACCAGGAGTGCCACTAGATAGGGAATTTGAGAAGATCATTGAGTTGTAAGAGGGGGAAAAGCCAGTCATCACCAAGCCCTACAGACACCCAAAGAAGTGGAAGGACGAGATAGAGAAGGCCATCAAAGAACTCCTAGATATGGGTCACATTAGACCAAGTTCCATCCCTTTTGCCTCTTCAATGGTACTGGTCAAGAAGAAGGATGGAACCATGTGCATGTGCATTGACTTCATGGCACTAAACAAGAATACTATCAAAAACATGTATCCCATTCCGAGGATTTATGAGCTATTGGACGAGCTCCATGGGGCTGTTTACTTCACAAAGATTGACTTGCGCTCTGGTTATCATCAGATAAAAATGAGGGAGGAGGACATCCCCAAGACTGCCTTCAGATGTCACTATGACCACTATGAATTCCGAGTGATGCCATTTGGATTTACCAATGCACCTACCACCTTTCAGTAATGTATGAACCACGTCTTCAACAAGCAGTTGAGGAAGCATCTTCTTGTGTTTTTTGATGACTTGCTAATCTATAACAAGACGTGGGAGGAACACCTTCAATATTTGGAACAGATCTTAACTATAATGGAGGGCCAATCCTTGTATGCCAAGGAGTCCAAATGTGAATTTGGGATGACAAAGGTCCTCTACTTGGCGCACGTCATTGGAGTTAAGGGGGTACATGTACATCAGGAAAATATCCAAGAGATAGTTGAGTGGCCCACACCTAAAACTCTTAGAGAGTTGAGGGGATTTCTTGGTATTTGTAGCTATTACAGGAGATTCGTCAAGGGGTTCTCCCAACTTTGTGCACCCTTGACCGATCTGACTAAGAAAAGAGCTTTTAGGTGGAGTGAAGAGGCACAATCTACCTTTGACAGGATGAAAAAGGTAATGAGCACATACCCAGTGTTAGCCTTGCCAAATTTCGGCCATCCCTTCAAACTGGAGTGTGATGCCTCTAGAGAAGGCATTGGAGCCGTACTCATGCATAATAGGCATCCCCTTGCCTATGAGAGTCAAAAATTGAGGGGCCCTGAGCTTCTTTACACCATTTACGACAAAGCGATGTTGGCTATCATGCATGCCTTGGCCAAATTCAGGGAATACTTGGTAGGTGCAAGGTTCGTGGTGAAATCAGATCATAACAACCTTAAGTACTACTTGGAACATAAGGACTTAAATGAGAGGCAACAAAAGTGGGTTAGCAAGATACAAGCCTATGACTTTGACATTGAATTTGTCAAAGGGAAAAACAACATAGTTGCAGATACATTATCTAGGAGGCCATCAATTTATACTATGATATATATATTAGTTGATTGGAAGGCCCATCTATTGGTAGAATACTCCAAGAACTAGTTCGCTTGTCAGTTAATGGATGGGAAAATATAGGATGACAACTTCAGAGTCATAAATGCCATCATCTACTACAAGGGCCAAATCTTCTTGGTTCCTGAGTCAGCCTTCAAGGCCAAGATACTATAGGCATGTCATGACTCACCGGTGGCAGGGCACCAAGGCATTGTCAATACATATAGACAGGTGAGAGAACGATTTTCATGGAGGAGACTCAAAGAAGATGTAGTGAGTCACATAAAAGAGTGCACTACTTTCCAGGAGAACAAGGATGAGAATACCCATCCTGTAGGACTATTCCAAACTTTACCCATTCCAGAGCACAAATGGGAAAGTATCTCCATGGACTTCATCACAGGATTTTCGAGGGCACAGGGGAAATACTGCATTTTCGTGGTAGTGGATAGGTTGACTAAGTTTGCACACTTTTTCTTCATTTCCACAAACTTCAGCGCAACACAGGTGGCATATTTGTTCTTCAGGGAGGTCTTCAGGTTGCACGGATTGCCCAAGACCATTGTTAGTGACAGGGACAACAAATTTATGAGCACTTTTTGGCAGGAGCTGTTCAGGTTGGTTGGTACGACCTTGACCCCTAGCACCAACTACCACCCTCATAATGATGGGCAGACTAGAATAGTTAACAAGTGGGTGGAAGGCTACCTCAGGAATTACGTAGCAGGGCAACAGAAAGCATGGGTTAAGTGGTTACACCTGGGGGAATACTATTGCAACACCACTTATCACATGTCCATAGGTATGACTCCATTCAGGGCTTTGTACAATTATGACCCTCTCTCCTTTGTAGAGATTTCCTTTGGTGATAACAAAGCTCTGATTGTACAGGATTGGGTACAATAGAGCCAAGACATACTCAGAGAATTGAAGGATCATTTTTAGTAGGCATAGAATCAACAGAAGGTCTAGGTGGACAAGCATAGGGTAAAGGGCACATTTGAGGTTGGTGACTTGGTCTACTTAAGGCTCCAACCGTATAGGAAAGATTCTATCAAAAGAAGCGGAGCAAAAAAGCTCCAACCTCGGTTTTTTGGACCCTACAGGATCAACAGGAATGTAGGGGCCGTGGCTTATGAGCTTGAGCTTCCACATAGCAGAAAAATTCACAATGTCTTCCATGTATCATGCTTGAAGAGGGCCATTGGCCAACACATCATGCCACTCGAGGTACTCCCACCCTTAGATGAAGAGGGGTAGTTGGTACTAATACCAGAGGAAATACTGGAGGTTCGGGAGAAGAAACTTTGAAGGAGAACCATCAGAGAATACTTAGTCAAGTGGAAGGATATTCCTATTGAGGATGCCACGTGGGAGAGTGAACAAGTTTTACAGGAGATAGGCTCATAATTGCTTGTGGGTAAGAAATTTCTAGCAAGGGAGACTGTAATGTCTCCCACCTCTTGGTGAAGAGGTTTGGGAGATACTTAGTAGTCTAGTCATCCCCACTAGACTATAGTCTCATGCAGCATGGGGAAAGTCATCTAAGCTTAAGGTTATAATTTAAAGTTGACTTAAAAAGGTAAAAAGGTAAAAAGGTAAAAAGTAACTCACTAGAGGAATATAGCGCTTGAGATTGAGTTAGGAGTTGAACCTAAGGGTTAACTTAACTCAACAGAGAAACAGGAAGAGGTATAAAGGAAATCCTAGGGCACACCTCTCATTCATCTTGGATTATTTTGCATTTGGCTATTGGGCTCTTGAACACATAGTTTTGAGGGTTTTGAGAATACAAACCCTAGATAACAACTCAGTGGTGAAAGATTCCACTCACCTTGTTCCAAGCTTGGTATTGGGGATGAAATACTCCACCCACACCATTCTACAGTATTCACAAGTACCATCATCTATTCAGGAGAGCAACAAGCCATACCTTTGAGGGTTTTCCAGCAAGGGGCACATCGTTTCTCGAAGAGGAGTTCGATCCAGGTTATTGGCAGGGTTTATTGACATTCTAGCACCTGGGTATTTCTTGCAGGGCCTTGTCCATCAGATTTGGAGTGTTTTGAGAGGGTTACTCTTGCTATATTATTATCTAGAGCTTTGGTACATTTTTGAGAGAAGGAGGGCACAACTATGATTCATATTTGTGCAGTTTGGAGGTGCACACCTCATATTTAACCCTGAGATTTCTCCTAGAAGTTTGTGGTGGCCAAATCTATCTTTCTAGATAGTTTAAGTGTATTTGGAGGCTTCCTCCATCAGGGCCAAAATATTGAGCTTGATAGTCTTTAGGAGGGCGCAACCTTGATTAGGGTTTCAACAATTTGGAGGGGTATATCTTGGAATTTTGACTTGATACTCCAGGGAGGGCTTCTACTGACCCCGATCTATCCTTCTATGGATTTTGGGGCTATTTTTTGATCTCCTTCAGTTGGTCCGAAACAATGGTCTTGTTAGCTCCGCAACAGGACGTACCATCAACCAGGGAGGTTTGGACTTGACCCTTCTTGCATTGTTCTTCATTGTATATCCAGCCTTTGGAGGCTTGCATCTCTTATGAGGAGCATTTTGTAGTATCTCATATATTATCTATTGGAGCCATCTGATGTTATTCCAGATCTGCATCCTCTTTGTATCAGGTTCTTTCTTTTCATAATAATAAGGGTCAGATCTATGCTATTTGGTTCCATATCTTGTGTACTAGTTAGATCTTGTATTTCCATTGAGTATATATTTAGATCTGTGCTTAATAACTAAATATAAACCCTAATGCTGAAACTTAAGAGGCTAACTTGCAAACACACACATACAAATAAGTAAATCAATGGTTAGTTAGTGTTCTAAGCGAAAAAATTGGCTTGAGAACATTACACTCTGGCCCCTTTTCAACTTTACTTTCTCACCAACCTAAGTCACAATTACAGAATACATTCTAGTTCATAAGGGTTAAAACCTTTGTCTTCTAGGAAATATATCGATACAAGATTCTTTTCTAAACTAGGTACATATAAAACATTGCTTAAATGAACATTGTTACATGTTTTCAACTTGACGAAGGCTTGTCCAAATCCTTCGACTGGGTAAGTGCTTTTGTCTCCAAGCTCTACTTTGTACGATGTCTTCTTCTCATTTAGATTTGAGAGTTTGGCTTGATCTCCCGTCATGTGCCTAGAAGCTCCACTATCGATTATCCACATGTCATCTTCAATCGTTCCAGTGAGTGCTGAGTAGTGTAGAAGATTGATCTTTTCACTCATGTCTTCGGTTGACTCGTAGCTGGTCATTCCTTGATCCAAAACTTAAACTCTGATGTTTCTATCTTCTGAGAGAGCCAAAAGGTGCATTGAACTAGGGCACATTTGAATATCTTCTCCTTGAGCGAGATTCTCCATCACAAGGTGCCAGATCTGGGATTTAGGGTTTCTGCAACTGCTCCTGCTAGTAACCCTAGCAACAGTTCCTCAGTGAGCGCAGTATCCTAATGGATATGATTTCTTCCAGTGGTTAGAATGAATGAAGGAGGTGTGGGACCATAACCTGTTAGAATATGAATGGATGTGCTCGTTTTACCATTGAAAATATCACTATTGTCACCCAACCATAGGCCGAAGCCACCCTCCAAGCACCTTGACCTTGACATAGAGAAGAATCCTGGTAGCATTTCAATAGCTAGGCAATGCTAATGCACCAAGCAAGAAGTAACCAAAACTGATCAGAGAGTCCCACCCAAAACTGGCACAACACATTCCCCAAGACTTGCGGACAAGACTGCTAGACCGCAGTGTGAAGAACTGGCTTTCTGCAATTCTGAGAAGTGTGTCAAATGAGAGACTGGTGCCCTGTATTTATAGTATTCCTGGAAGACTTGCTTGGGCCAACTTCTCTCTCTGGGTACTAATTATTTCATATTAATTATATCTCTTCAATCGACATCTCATCTAGGGTTGCTTTCATTTCTTTGATTTCTTCCAGAACGTTCTAATCTTGTCAAAGGTCACAATAAAGGTTCATACCTCCCGAAGCTACCATAATATCAACAGGTGGTGGGGAGAAGAAGGAATAGAGAGAAAACAAAAAGAGAGGAGGGGATGACGACAAGAAGGGAGATGATGAATCCAAAGGCGATGGTGAACACAAGAAGGATGGAGTAAAGAAAAAAGGTCCCTATTCCTATATATATCATTGAGTATGTTCATCCTCCTTAGCTCTTTAGTAATGGAAACCAAATTCCATCTCTCTTAGAGTACTATTAGTAGATATGTGTTTTGGACATGCCTGAATCCTTAGGGAACTAAAAGGTTACGATTTGAGGATATGAAGGTATTATCAATCCCTCGAAAATAAAATAAGCTAATAGGGAATACTTCTTTAATATGTATCTAGTCTAGGTGGTATATCACAACACTAGGTACTTAGCAATAACTTGAAGGGTGTTTGTTTTTTTTGCTTCTTTAGGGTAGTATATTAGCTTAAACTTTAAGCATAAGAGTTTGGTTACAAGGAGGATATATGATTTTTTGATTACTCATTTGAAATTTTGTTTTGGAGCAGTAGCAAAACATATTTTCATAGAAATGCATGTAATATCCCCTACTGTAATATACTTGCTGCATTGAGTGCAATGTTCTTTACTTGTATAAAATAATACAAGATATGGTATTATTATTTATGGTACTACCAAATTATACAAATAAGATATGACCAATATGAATCATGCTGTCTCAAACCTTAAAAGTACACTCCCATAGAGACATCCAGAAGGTGGAGCAGAGAAGAACCACACCATGGGATGGGTATTCCTTAGTGAGGGAAATAATGGATGGATGGGTCAAAACTATGGAGTTTTAATATTCCATTTTCATTTGTCTATGAATCTCCTCCTCCTTGGTTTATTTTGTTTTTCTCTCCTCACTCACCAACTTCATATTTACTTTATGATTGTTTAGAATAGGTTCTATCATNAGTAAAGAAAAAAGGTCCCTATTCCTATATATATCATTGAGTATGTTCATCCTCCTTAGCTCTTTAGTAATGGAAACCAAATTCCATCTCTCTTAGAGTACTATTAGTAGATATGTGTTTTGGACATGCCTGAATCCTTAGGGAACTAAAAGGTTACGATTTGAGGATATGAAGGTATTATCAATCCCTCGAAAATAAAATAAGCTAATAGGGAATACTTCTTTAATATGTATCTAGTCTAGGTGGTATATCACAACACTAGGTACTTAGCAATAACTTGAAGGGTGTTTGTTTTTTTTGCTTCTTTAGGGTAGTATATTAGCTTAAACTTTAAGCATAAGAGTTTGGTTACAAGGAGGATATATGATTTTTTGATTACTCATTTGAAATTTTGTTTTGGAGCAGTAGCAAAACATATTTTCATAGAAATGCATGTAATATCCCCTACTGTAATATACTTGCTGCATTGAGTGCAATGTTCTTTACTTGTATAAAATAATACAAGATATGGTATTATTATTTATGGTACTACCAAATTATACAAATAAGATATGACCAATATGAATCATGCTGTCTCAAACCTTAAAAGTACACTCCCATAGAGACATCCAGAAGGTGGAGCAGAGAAGAACCACACCATGGGATGGGTATTCCTTAGTGAGGGAAATAATGGATGGATGGGTCAAAACTATGGAGTTTTAATATTCCATTTTCATTTGTCTATGAATCTCCTCCTCCTTGGTTTATTTTGTTTTTCTCTCCTCACTCACCAACTTCATATTTACTTTATGATTGTTTAGAATAGGTTCTATCATGCCCATCATAGTTACCTTATGATTCTTCACATTAGGATCGACAGTCTGTACTCTTTTCAATGATCGATTGGAACTCCTTGGAATAATGACATTGAAATTTTGTGTAAATGAAACAACCATTTCATAAAATATAATTTTTCTATCAAATAACTCATCATGATGCTAATAAGATACTTATGATTATGAAAACCATGTTAATTCGTAGCAAAAATATATAAAACCAATTCAGCTGACACACGATCAATATAAGCGGTGTACGAGTGATGTAATAATGATGCAATAACGACACATCGTGATGATAAAATGATGCAAACCAAAACATTACATATATTTCAACATTTCAATCATTATGAAATTGACAAAATTGCAACTCTAATACGACACAAAACCAGATCATGAAAAACTGACACGTACTAGCAAAACAAAATCAACTAGGGATTTAAGGGCTATAGTGACACAAATAAAACAAGTACCCCCCATGTACATATGTTTCCTTGTCCATAGGGGTTAGTTATTCCCCTTGATTAAAAAATCTCCATCATAGTGGTGTATGCCTTGTTTCCACAACTAATAACTAGGATAAATACAAGACAATAACTTGTTTGCTCACTGATGTTATTTCCCTTCAAATTCCTCACCTCTAGGTCCATTTAGATTCTTATCCTTTTGTCATACAATTAAACCACTTCTCAGAAAATATCTACGGTTTATACTCGTTTCATGCTAGTTTTAAACTATTACATTCATTCATATTCCTAAAATTCATAACACCTAGGCGGTTAATTTGGAAAAAACAAATACTAGATTTCACATGTCTCATTAAATGCAAGCAAAAAATAGACTATGTATGTAAATACATAGTCATTTTTCCAAATCCATGACAAAACATAAAATTAACTCATCATGTAAACCAAAAACATGAACACCATCATGTATATGTATCATCCTCATAAACATTTGTACATATCAAATTTTATGTCTCAAAAATATAAATAGTGATGGTACACAAAAATGGGGGATCAAGCCCACTATCTAAAACAAGACGACCATACTAACCTCCAAACATGTGAAAACCTCATAATAGGTTTGTCATGCCATATCACACACAATATGGTTGTTTGAATGACCTGCTTCATTAATAGTCACCACTCAATAAGGAAACCTACACATGCCTCTACTCAATGGTCCTCTATAGTGGTATAATATTCCTTTGGCATGCTCTCCATTATGATTTCTAGATTTTGTCAGAGTGTCTCTATATGTCTAGGACATCCTCAACGTGACACTAGATTTGGGCCTTTGGGCTTCGTCCTCCACATCCAACAATAGTTCCACATTGTCCACCAAAACCCCCTAGTGGTACTAGTGGTACTAGTGGCCTCCTTAGCCCCACATCTACAACAACAAAAAAACAACCATAGTATTAGTATCAAAGTCATGTGAAAAATAAAATAAAAAAAATAAATAAAACATTTGCAATATCATTTAAAAGAAAAATCCCCAACTCACCAAAGGCACTCCAAGAACTCCTAGGTAGGAGTGGTAGGTAAGAGTCTCTGGTAAAATCCACATGATGATACAGGTACTCTTGGATCACAATGATTTGTTGGCGCCAAATCTCAAAACACTATCTTGTGAAGTGTTTAACTACCTCACCTCCATCAAGGCCTGACATGGACTCACCCCACCACACCATTCGTAGCTCTCGTTCTCCTCTTTCCCTTACCACCACATTCAAGTGCATCAATGATTCACTCTAAAGAAATAAATAAATACTTAGGATCATGAAATCCAATTGAGCATGCCTTCACCTTCAACACTTCCTGAGATGAGAGTGGAGTTGTTGTAACACGATTGACGCATATTCAAATATCTACATCTCCATACACCTCTCCATTAGGGCTAGTACTCTACTTGATACACAGTGAGTAATAAATGAAACCTCATCCTCTTAATACAATGCATAATGCATCATCCACAAATTGACTCAATCCCCTCCATTAGGAACTGATCCTCTACTTTCTCCACCCCTAACCTACAAAATTGGTCCATCAGTGTCTTCAAGGCCCCTCATGCTTGAAGAGTCATATTTAGGTATGATGCATCTCCTCACACTAGTATCATGGTCAAGAGGTAGATGCCTTATAGTTTCAACTCCAAATGTTGCCCCTCAACATTGAAATAACCATCAATATTCCACATCCCCAAGATGCGGTCTAACAACTAAGGGCTAATATGAATCAAATGGATCCATAAAATAGTTAGGAGGAACATATGCACAAGAGGTTATGAATATTTGTATCATCCTCAACTAACCTTCATGCTATTACTCTTGCCACTCATAAGGCATGCTACTTGAACATAACAAAAATTCACACAAAATCAATACTCCATGACCAATAAGTGCCTCTTCCACACACAACACACAACTCCATAATATGTTTCCTCTACAATTCACTTGGTGTGTAGGCTATCCACTTGATTGCATATTGCATGACCCCTATCCTTGAGATATGATGTAATTACATCGATATTAATTTTTTTGTCATGTAAGCATGCATGGTTGTTTCTTCAATACATGTGTAGCTTGTCGGGATCCTATGAATGAAAACATATATAATGATAAATGAACTAACCTAGAAAAATAAGAATTAAAAGCCAATGGTCCATGCTCCAAGAATCAACAAATGTAGGTTTAGGGTTCCATGCTCCATTCCAAATATAGATCATGAAAATGAATTTTGAAAATTTTGTTTCACCCTATTTATTTCTTAATGGCCCTAAATTTTTAGACAAACCCTTCGAGAGTATACGAGGTCCATTTTTTATACTATTCACATCATTGGATCCATTTTTTTAGGCATTCTCATGTTGTTTAATTTGATTTTGTGTCTAGGACTTTTTCGGGAAGCTATTTTTTCCTATCTTTTACAATTTTTGGTGGATTTACTTCACATATAACTCATTGCATAAGAATTTAGGCTTAGTATCTTTCTCTAATACAATATATTTTTTCTTATTACTAACCTTTGAGTTTACCAAAGGTTCCACCCGTACTGGCGAGCAACTTAACCTTTCTAATCCACTTTTTCTCTCTCATTGAATGATAGTGCTCATCCTTGCATAGGTTTCCCTAGTTTAGCACATATCACATGTTGACACCCATGCCGCTCTATACCATAGGTATGAGAGTCCACATAGTATATGCTTGCATAAATGAGCCTCATGCCTTGCTCTTCTCAATTTTTGGCCATTACCTAATTTAGTCTTGAGCCATTACATGTAGTTTATTGTCTTGATTTAGACACATGTTGATGAACCATTATTTCACCCCATTCTTGTTTTAAAGCTTCACCTCCAATCATGCTACCATCATTCATCCCACTTAAGGAAACACACAATGGTCACATCATTGGTTACTACCCATTTTTTATCATGTTATTTATAACCATTTTTTCGCATATGAAACTTTCCTCCTCATTGTAATGTAAACAACAAAAACACTATTTTATTCTTTATAAAAATACAAAATTGATAATAAGAAACATAAAACATGCAATTCCAAAAACAAAAAAAAACAAAAAGAGGGGGTAATTTTATTATTATTATTATTGGACATGTCATCACTTCTAATTTGAGTAGTTGTCATTTTCACCCTTATCCAGAGCATCAATATCGTGTCACCTTATCCTACAATTTTGTAGGTGTGATTAGGTCTTGAGTCTTGTCCTTTCACCATTAATCTGACCATGTCATCTTAGCCGTTGAATAAATACTTGTCGTGTTTGTTGAATTTTTTCCCTTAGTCATTGAGTCATACTCAACCTCACAATATGGTGTCGCCTCTATGTTCCCCAATACACTTTCATTGATACTTACCTCACAGTGTCTAAATTAAGATTTGGTTGAGACATATTGTTTCAAAATTATGGTCATTTCCATATTTAGCCATCATCTTATGATCCACTTAATAGAAGTCCCATGTCAAAACCCATCATGACCTCATGACATTGATTTCAATCCAAGACCTTACATATCAATGTTCTTTTCACCTCGTGTTGGTTTATAGGGAAACATTATTTCATTTTTTCGAAAGAATCTACCTTGTCGACTTCAATACATTTTCTCTAGGAGTTTTGTTTAGAGGCCTAGTACCTTGGATATTGTTTTCATGATCACCGATGACATTCCTCTTATGCAACAAGGATTTTTGTCATCGATTCTTGATTGCATTGTTCCTTTTGTTTTTTGACATCAACACATTTATTTATACCATTTGGGTTCAAACTCGATACCTTAGTAACAATCATAATCATCAGTGGGTGACCTCACATTTGAAAAATATTTCCATTATTGATTTATGGCCTAATGGTTTCTCCCTTGCTCGACCACATATCATTATAACATTTTGGAGAATTTGTACATCACGATGACCATTTATAGATCCATTTAAAGACCAATGAACATGTACAATGACTTTTTTTCATTATTTTTGAGCCATCAAAATAGGCTTATCAATAGTGAGCTATCAACATGTTCTAATCCCTTTTCCAGTGGGCTTCCTTTAGAATAGTTTTGTTCCCTCATAAAGACGACACCCATTCATCACATATTTCAACCATAAGTAACATTTTTTTCATAGAGGAATTATGACCTGACTTCAAATGTATCATGTTACACATGTTTTGGTTTCATATTGTAATTAATGTGATTATTACACGAGCATGGGTTAGCATGCCTTGTTGATAATATTATACAACATGTTCACATCACAATTGTTGTTCCATAGGTGATTCTCTCTCTCTCTCTCTCCCTTTGCAAGGTTGGGTTCCCTTCAACAAGGTTCTCTCTCTCTCTCTCTCTCTCTCTCTCTCTCTCTCTCTCTCAGTCCCAAAAAAGAAACCATGATGTATTTTGGTAAGACAAAGGGAGGATGTTTAATTTTTTTTTGGTGCTATTTCCTTTTATCTTAATGTGTCATGGGTTTTCCCTTCTTCAATATGGACGAATATCAATCTTCATTTTGTATATATTGTGTGGGACTAATGGTTAAGAATGTGCATTTCCCCCTTGTAGATCATAGTTCAAATCTAGAGGGGGGTAGGGTATGTATGCCTCCATAGACTAAACAATGAAATCACTACATGGAGAGTGTCCCTTGTCCCACAAATAAGGGGGTCTCTTATGTTAATTTACCATTTGGCTAAGATGTAAGCTTATACTATATATCAATATAATCAATCTATAACATTTAAATTAGATTTTTTTAACTAAGAAGTTGTGAGAGGGTATCTATAACATCATATAGATAACAAAATCTCGATTCTATAACATCACATAGAGAACACAAGTTTAATATAGGGATATTCCATCGTAGCAAGAGAGTATGCAACACTACATAGATAACGACCACAATTTAAAGATGTCCCATAAGGAATGATGACTAAATTGGTGGTGATTTTAGTACTGAAGTGGGGGAGGATGTTAACACATCAACATGAGGATGCACATTTTATAGCCAACTTATACATTGGAACAAAATTAACCTTTTTTGTGGTATTTTGCCTTATTCTAATTTGGTAAGGAGGATGTTATCACATCAACATGAGGATATGCATCCCAAAGCCAACTTCTACATTGGAAAAACTTTAACCTTTTTTGTGGTATTTTGTCTTATCCTAATGTGGTAAGTTCACCTTTACCTAATCCAAAAGAATGTCAATTACTATCACCAACTTATAAAATTCAAGTTAGAATTATTTAGCGTCATAAATCCAACTTATAGATTAACAAAACCTTAATATTTATTTTGTGGTAGTTCCTCTTATCCTGATGTGGCAAGTTTGTCCTTCCCTTTTTTGGAAGAATATCAATTACGATATCCAACTCACAACATTCAAATCAAAATTCTTTAGTTGAGAAGATCTAAGGTGAGGTATCTAATTCATAAAACTCATTCAATGCTTACACATGTGCCCCATTTCTAACACAAGTACACAAGAATAAGCATGACTTGCAAGGGGAAAACATGTCATTGGGGATAGTTGAACTCTAGTGAGGGAAATAATATCGCCTTGCATTCACTGAAACAACACGTGCCGTTTCACAATATTGGAAAATCTTTTGGTGTGCGTAATTCCTTATAAACTATCTCCATCTCATAAACTGTTATGTATGAAGGATTATTTACAACACACACACACACACACACACACACACACACACACACACACCGAATGATGATATACACACACATACAAAATTTAGAAGAAGAGTATTAACGTGGAATGAAATCCCAACATAGGGATATGTGATAGGAGTAAGATAATTTGTAACATCACAAAGATAACAACCACAATTTAAAGATGGCCACAAGTAATGACACCAAAAATAGTGGTGATGTTACTACTAGAGTGGAGGAGAACGTTATTGCATCAATCTAACGATGTGCATCCCAAAGCTAACTTTTAGATTGCCAGAGTTAACCATTTTATTGTGTTATTTCATCTTATCCTAATTGGAAGAAGCTTTTGGTGCCAACAATGCCTTATAAACCGTCTCCATCTTAAAATTCTAATATGTGAGGTTATTCACAAAATACACCTAATGAGGATGTTAACACACTCACAATCAAGAAGAAGATTATGACCGTGGAGCAAACTATTATCCGTTAAACATATGCCATTGCAACAAGATACATGCAATAACAACCGTAAACCAAAAATGACCCACAAAACATGGACTCAAAATTGACAACTATATTATTACTAAAGAAATTATCACATTAATTTGAGATATTGCATTGTAAACCTAATTTTCAAAGAAAAAAAATATTATACATTATATTCAAATAAACATATTTAAACTTAGTTTAAAAAAAAAACTTATTAAATATATATTATTATTTTTCTTTCTTTCCTATTTTATGGGCAATCACACTAAACATGTTTTTAGATTGTATAATAACTATAATTACTTGCATATGAAGTTTGGGATAAAATTATTTAGCATTTATAATTTTTAATTGAATTTTTGAAGTGACATGTTTATATGTAACCATATAAATTACTTGGTTCTAAGAGTCCAACCTAAGTTTGGAATAAAATTATCCAGCATTTATAAATTTTTATTAAATCTTTGAAGTGACATGTTTATATGTAACCATATAAATTACTTGGTTCTAAGAGTCCAACCTATCATTTTATTGGTGTTGGGTAGGATTTCCAATGGGTAGATATTTTTTTTCCTGAAAGGTATGTTATCAGTGAAATGGCATGACTTCGTTTTGAAATATTAAAGGAAAATAAGTGGAAATGACATGACTACATTTGAAAAAAGAAGATTATCAATGAAATGGCATGACTTCGTTTTTGAAATGCCATGACTTCGTTTTGAAATATTAAAGGAAAATAAGTGGAAATGACATGACTACATTTGAAATAGACTTGTAATGCTGACTCTATGGATCGTATGAAATGGTATGCATGCATTTGAATTTGTCTTCATAACAATATCAATTCAAAACATGACAAGGGAAGTGGTGGTTATTAAAGCATAAAAAATCATAAAAATATATGACATTAATATTGTGTTCATACTTTACTACTATCCACTTAGGGCGTAAATATAAAATTCTAAAATATGTGAATGTGATGTTTGAAAAAGATATCATCAAGTTTACTACTATCCACTTAGGGCGTAAATATAAAATTCTAAAATATGTGAATGTGATGTTTGAAAAAGATATCATCAAGTGGAGCAAACTTCCAAATTTAAAAACAATAAAGTAATCATGTTAGTCAATAATTTAAAAACAATAAAGTGATCATGTAAATCAATAATGGGAAAGTGATGATGAGACATGAAGGAGACACGTTTAAAAAGGAGAATGTAGGGGTAAAGCAAAACAAACCAACATGGTTAATGATGAGATGGGAGTAAGAGAAATTGGAATGCCATTCCTACTAATCATATAAATGTAGAAACAAGAATTGAAGATTTGGTAGATGGGAGAAGATTTTGAGTAAGGTCAAACAACACAATCAGGGTAATGATGAAATGGGAGTTAGAGTATTTGGGATATCATTTCTACATATCGTATGTAGAAATAAGAATTAAAAAGATAGATTAACTAGGTGAAGGAAGATGATAGGTGAAGGAAGATGATGGGTAGGAGAGGTAAGTTATGTATTGAAGAGGAGTAAAAAAACATAGAAACAAAATATTCAATAAGAGAAAGAGACGAGGAAGCAAAGAAAGTGTTACTCATTTAACTCTTGAAATGAGTTAAAATAGGGGTAAAAGTTAGATGACAACTACAAGTTAGAGAAGGATAGGAGTTGTGATGTTTTAGGAAGGTTGAAAGGACATGATAACACATAAGTCCTTTTATAAGATGACAATAAGATGGAAGGATATCGAAGATACTTGCTTGTGTTTTGAAACTAAGTTGATTTAACTATTCAAATAAGTTCATTGTGAGATAGTGGAGGAAGTCAAGGAGTAGGTGAAGGATTTTCTCAAGAGGAGTGACCCATGTGCATTCCAAAAAAGACACTATTACACAATGTTAATTAGTATCTATACTAATGTAATATTATTTTTCTTTTGAATTAAAGACTATTTTGACTATTAATATAAACATCATTGTACAAAGATTCAATAGAAAAAGACAAATTGTTAATGCAACTTTCGTAAGCAAGAGAAAAAACTAATCAAAACTTAAAAGAAGGTTGGTTGGATAAACCTAAACACCCACAATGATATAATTGCTAACTAAAAAGACATGGTCCAAAAAGATATAAAAACAATAAACAAAGGGATGCAACTTGACATAAATAAACTAAGAAGTAATTAGTCCAAGTCTAGGAGGAGGTTGGTTATAATCATTTTAGCAAGACCTCGACCAATAATCAAAGGATCAACATATGTCAGTTGCATAGGATCCCAACCACCAATGGGACCCTCAATGACCACTTTATCCCTTTAGATATGGCCATTACCAATGTTAGGAGTTGTTTGTCATTACATGGTTGGCTAGGGGCCAACTCCTCCCATTCTTGTGTCTCTCTCACACCTTTCTGTCACCTTGTAGTAGGGACTTCTGTCACCTCTGTGGGATGCTACTACTATGGACCAAGAGGGATCATATGGCTCCAAATTTGTGGTATAGAGAATCCGACCACAAAACTCTAGAACCTACTTGAGATGGTCCATATCCATCCTTAATTTTTTCACTTGCATTGTGATTTCCATAGACAAGTTGTCACAACATAGTGTGTATTCACACCTGAAGAAACTCTTTAATGGGACTGTTGAATTAAAAACAACATCATTATTCTTCTTCCAAAGTGAATATAATTTTGATTATAACAAACATCCAAGAATTATGGAAATCAATGGCCTAAGGCAATTGGTTGACTATCAAGGCAACACTCCAAGATATGGAGGTGAGGAGGTATTGTTGATAGAGAGACTCGATCCAAGGACATATAGACTTGGTTAATGGAAAAAAACTAGAATCGTTTCTTGAGAGTATTTGCTCACTCTCAATGTGGACAATGTAGTTTTTTCACTTCCAAGCAATAAAATCTTTTGTTTGTTGGAAGGCCTCCCATAGTTAAACACCAAGCAAACAAAGTTTTCTTGTGTTCCAAGGTTGACTTCCAAATACTGCAAAGTTTTAATAACTATGTCATATGTTTGTATTTAGGACATCAAAGATCTTTGAGCCTACCCTCTAGGATCTGATTTAAATAAATCTACTTGTATCCTAGAGAAAGTGCATACTTGCCATGAATTTTCCCCATTTCTAGTCTTGGAACCATGCATTCCAAGTTGTCAAAGGCCAAGCTTAAGCATGAGGTCATTTTAGACAAATTCTTGGGTTTTCTAGCCAAACTATATTTCATATAATATCAACCCAAGGGAAACAATTTCATGTCAAGTTGTCATTCCAATCACTAGGAGATCGAATGTTGCTGAAAAGATTCAATGTTGATAATAAGGAAGATTCAACCAAATGATTTCTTTCAAACTTTAGAAGAGGGGACCACCATAGGAAGTGAACATTGAAATAGAGGTTGGTCCATAGAGATAATTCTTTATAGGATAAGTGGGGCTTAACAACATTTCAGGTCTTACACACACTTTGCAAAAGACAAATACCAACAACCCTAATATGAATATGGGTGTTGACAAGTGTTTGAAGAGAGAATTCTGGATTATTTTAAGAACGACATGAAGACAAGAATATAACCAATATATAACAAGGAAACACATAGAGATAATGCAGAGAACACATAAATATAGTGAAAACCAACTTCTATTAATGAACAAGAGAGAAAAACACTGTATAACACAAACTAACAGAATGGGGTAGCCTATCTTTGAAAAGAAAGATACATTGGCTATGCTTCATTTGCAACAAGCTTTACATCACACTACATTGCATGCTTAAAGGGCCTCCTTCACCTTAGTTATATATGAGAGAGTGAGAGGAGAAAAATTACCATGATGAATGTGGGATAAATTGGACTAAGTTTATAAAATGCCATAGGAATGTAAAACACTAGGACTTGTCGGACGATCACCCATCCCAGTACTACTCTATCCTGAGCACGCTTAACTGCAGAGTTCTAATGGGATCCAGTGCATTAACGCTATGATGTAGGCATGTACATAATACCACTAGGAAATCATTGCATGATGTCTATAATTAAAAAATGAAGATGACATTACATTCCATTCCCCATCAAAAAGGTGAATATTATGGTTTATCAAAACCATAGGCTCAAAATGGTGATTTAGTGGAAAAGGTGGATGGCCACCGAGATCCATCTGGATCTTTCCTCCATCCTTAGGAAGCAATGGTCCCCATTGCGTCAAGTTCCCATGGGAGATGGGGAGAATTCTGCTAAATTTGAAGCTTGGTGTGCTACTTTCCTTGTTGAAGTTGTCTTGCTTAGCTTGTTGAAGGTTGTCATGAACATGTTGCTGGAGGGGTTGGATCTGTTCAACCAATATAATTGCATGATCTACTTGAGTCTGGGAGGACTCTGTCGGTGAAGATGCATCATGAAGAGTATGAAGGGTTATGTTATAACCTTGCTTGAATGGGCAGTGTGGAGGCACCCACGTACATGCAACAAGAACATCTTGGGACTCTTCTACAATCTTGTCGATCTGCTTCTGTTGATAGAAAGGTCTTGGGCTGAGGCTACAATGGTTGCAGTGTCATTCTGTTCACCTTTTGATCAGATTGTGAAGAGGTCAAACTTTGCAGTATGAGAGATTACTTTGTGGCATTATTATTTTGGGACAATAGTCAGAACTACCTCGGGTGTCCTATATAGTTGAACCCCCAGAGTAACAATCACACTACGGGGTCGAGACTCATAAATATCATGATGCCTCTACATATATGGCTGGCCTAATAGAACATCACGGACTTCCAATTGGGCAACACCACACAATACCTCATCTTTAAAGGGCTTGATGCCATAGGACATGCAACACTGTTGGCTGACATGAAGATCGTGACCTTGGCGAAGCCACCCGATGTTGTATGGCTGCGGGTGTGGTGTTGTTGGCAAATCCAATTGCTTGAAAACCTCTGCTGAGATGATGTTCTTTTGGCTTCTGCTATCAACAATAAAATGTAGTGGGGTCCCCTTCACCCACATCTGTGAATGGAAGAGTCGCTCTCCCTCCTTAGGATCCTCTTATGGTTGGATTGTTGCAATTGCGATAGTAGCAGTGGGTTCTACATCAATGATCTGTCTCCTTCTATTATTTTCTGAATCAGGGTCCAAGTCAGGGTTCGACTCTTTGTCTTTGAGATCGACCACCAATGACTGTATTGAGCGACATTCATCAATGTTGTGCCAAGGGATGTTGTGGAACTCACACCACTTTTCAGTGTTTTTATTAGACTTCCCCTTACCCTTATTTTTCTGCATCTGGGACTGGCTCTCTTGAGGTTTTCCTTCCTTGCTCTGTCCATGCTTCTCCCACTTACTTTGTTGCTTGAATTTATGCTCAATTTTGACTACATATTGATAAGCAATTCCCAGTGAAGAGATGTACAAGAAATCCATCTCTGTTTGGATGTACCTGTGTAGACCACTGCGGTACTTCAAAACCAGGTGCCACTCAGAGTCTTTGATACCCAACTTTGAGCGCAAGGTATGAAAGATGTTGGTGTAATCTGGAACCACCTGGTCTCTTTTTTGACACAGAGTTGTCCATCTCATGTATTGATCATCATAGTTTACAACATGGTATAAATCCTCCTTTAGGGAATCTACAAAGGCCACCCAAGTGGGTTCTCTCCCAAATAATATAGATTCATCCACGGTGTACCTCTCCCAGTAACCTTCCCACCAAGCTCTGACAAGCTCAATTTTTTTTTGGACAGAGTAATAACCTTCTAGCATATTCAACCATTTTTCTAGAGCATCTGCATCTATCTTGCTTTCAAATAATGGGATATCAAAATTGAATTGTACCTTGAAGGGCGTCACACTTATGAAATGGTTGTTTTTTGAATATGCCTCTGCTACTGCCATCGGTTGTCTTTGAAGGATATGAGTGAAGTTGTCCATCATCTCGTTCCTTTGTCGCATGAGGGCTTCCTCGAGAAACTTCTTGAAAGGATCTCCTGCTCTGTCATCTCTCTTTTCTTCCACCATGGGGGGTCGCTTGGGATAGCGAGAGTGGTTGTACTCAAGAAAAAATAGCTCGAGACCCAAATATCTATACCCTGACCTCGTCGGGGACCTTCACTAAGAAATGACAAGGAGCAGACTGCTCTGATACCACAGATCCAAATTATTTTAAGAACGACATGAAGACAAGAATATAACCGATATACAACAAGAAAATACACAAAGATAATGCGAAGAACACATAAATATAGTGAAAACCAACTTCTATTAATGAACAAGAGAGAAAAACACTGTAGAACACAAACTGGTAGAATGGGGCAGCCTATCTCTGAAAAGAAAGAGATGTTGGCTACGCTTCATTCGCAACAAGCTTTACATCACACTCCATTGCATGCTTAAAGGGCCTCCTTCACCTCAATTATATATGAGAGAGTGAGAGGAGAACAATTCCCATGATGCATGTGGGATAA
>SNQJ01S0025662.1:119737-141910 GCA_010110895.2 Picea sitchensis
GTGAAGTATTCCTTGGACAAGGAGAGTACGCAATAAAGATCCTTCAGAAGTTTGGAATTATGGATTGTAAGTCCATGGACACTCCTATGAATACGAATATAAGAAAAGTGAAATACATAGATTCTGATCCAGTAGATCCATCACTATATTGACAATTAATTGTGTCATTGATGTATTTGGTAAATACTCGACCAAACTTTTTCTTTGTCGTGAATACACTAATCCAGTTCCAGGTGGAACCGAGACATGAGCATTGGATAGCTGCAAAGCATGTCTTGAGATATATTTGTGGGACAATAAACTATGGCTTAAGATATACCGCATCCAGTGATATACAGCTTCATGGATTCACAGACTCAGATTGGGCAGGAAGTGCAGAAGACAGAAAGAGTACTTCAGGAATGTGTTTCAGCCTGGGCTCCGCTATGATATCTTGGAGAAGCAGGAAACAAAATTATGTCACACTCAGCATAGCAGAAGCAGAATATATCGCAGCATGTGAAGCATGCACAGAAGCAATATGGCTAAGGAAGTTAATCTCCAATTTATTTGATCAAATTCCAGATTCGACCATAATACATTGTGATAATCAGAGTTGTATAAGATTATCAGAACATCATGTGTGTCATGAAAGGTCGAAACATATTGAGATCAAATACTACTTTATTCGAGATAAAGTCCAGGAAGGAGAGGTAAATATCCAGTATATCCCCACAGATGAGAAGACAACAGACATCCTAACAAAGCCTCTATCCAGAATAAAGTTTGCATATTTCCGAGAGAAGATGGGGATCATGGAAATAACTCCCTTAGCTGAAAGGGAAGAAATGACTCTTCGGGTTGGGAGGGATAATTGACATACTATTGAGGACATTCATTTTCAAGATTGAAAAATAGTCCAACTTGGGCATATTCTTTCCTGTTCAGAAAGTGGATTGAGATTTCTGACAGACAAACATTTTCCAGATCAGAAAATGGTCCAGATTACTAATGTACCATAGACAGTGACTTCCCATTGTGGTTAACATGGGGAGTGGTCTAGGGTAGTCTCTCTTCTTGAGGGCTACTCAAGAAGACTGGCTCGCCTCGCCATACAGTGATTTCTCATTGTGGTTAATGTGAGGAATGGTTTGTTTTGGAGGTTGGTACAGGACAGTCTTTTCCTCTTGTGGTTAACAAGGGAAATGGTCTGGACAGTCATTCCTTAGGGTGGATTCATTCTCTCCAGGTTGCACTTTGTTTAGTGCCGGAGGAATGGCCCAAGGTGGGGAATGGTCCAGGCTCAGCAATCAAGGACAGGCATTCCTTAGGGCAGATTCATTCTCTCCAGGTTACACTTTGTTTAGTGTCAGAGGAATGGCCCAGGGTGAGGAATGGTCCAAGCTCAGAAATCAGAACAATCATTCTTCCTTGTTTGAGAAGAATAACCAGATAGCCCATCGTTGATGTTCTACTCTGAGGGCAGATATTCTTTCAGATCTCACAGATGTGAGTGAAAGATTAACCCAGATGATTCAGTTTATTTTAACAATATTTTCTATGCAGGTTGATATCAGATGATTGTTATGGAGACTGCTTGTCTCCGAACAGTAGAGATATGCTACTGTGGTGGATATGGTCCACTGTTTGTGACTATGTGTCACGGTTTGAGTAGTTGCGTACTACCATGGATAGACACAGTTGTGNAGATTCATTCTCTCCAGGTTACACTTTGTTTAGTGTCGGAGGAATGGCCAAGGGTGAGGAATGGTCCAGGCTCAGAAATCAGAACAATCATTCTTCCTTGTTTGAGAAGAATAAGCCAGATAGCCCATCGTTGATGTTCTACTTTGAGGGCAGATATTCTTTCAAATCTCACAGATGTGAGTGAAATATTGGCCCGGATGATTCAATTTATTTTAACAATATTTTATGTGCAGGTTGATATCAGATGATTGTTATGGAGACTGCTTGTCTCCAGACAGTAGATATATTCTACTGTGGTGTATATGGTCCATTGTTTGTGACTATGTGTCACGATTTGAGTAGTAGCATACTACCATGGATAGACACAATTGTGTTCCATCAATTGATATTGTACCAGTTGTCATGGAGATTATCTAGTTGGGTAATAATGACGGTGCTCGTGATACTACCAATTGAATGGTTTGTTTGTGCTCAAGACCATTATCAGTTATACCTCCCTAGCTAGGAGGGAGTGTTGATATTATGGTAGCTTCGGGAGGTATGAACCTCTACTGTGACCTTTAACAAGATTAGAACGTTCCGGAAGAAATCAAAGAAATGAAAGTAACCCTAGATGAGATGTCGGCTGAAGAGAGATAATTAATATGAATTAATTAGTACACAGAGAGAGAAATCATCCCAAGAAAGTATGTCGGGAATACTATAAATACAGGGCGCCAGTCTCTCATTTGACACACTTCTCAGAATTGTAGAAATCCAGTTCTGCGCACTGCAATCTAGCAATCTTGTGCACAAGTCTTGGGGAAGGTGTTGTGCCAGTTTTGGGTGGGACTCTCTGATCAGTTTTGGTTACTTCTTGCTTGGTGCATTACCCTTGCCTGGATATTGAATTAATACCAAGATTCTTCTCTCTGTCAAGGTCAAGGTGCTCGGAGGGTGGCTTCGGCCTATGGTTGGGTGATAATAGTGATATTGTCAATGGTAAAACAAGCACATTCATTCATATTCTAACACCACCATCCTTCTTACCCCCACCACCACCATGTTCCTTCATCTCCCCACATATTTTGTGTCCTCGTCCTTTTTATCCCCTTCATAATTGTCTCCATGCTTCCTAAAACCCATCTCTTGTATTCAAAGTTGAGGCTAATACACTACATTGAAATTTTCAAGGCCTATGATTCAAGAGTGAGTGAAATTTCATTGATAACATTAGTATATCGGTTAACAATATATTTCAATGAATGAAGCTCAAATACGTTGATAAAATATTGAAATGGACAGAGCTTCATTAAAACCATAAAAACCCCACAACTAAAATATATCTAAAATAAAAATAAATCAAAATCTAGAAATCCAGCATATGATCCTATGAATATATCAATAGCCTAAAATAAACACCCACAAATATGGGTTTAGAAAGAATATAGTAAATTCTCTTGCAAACAGGCGATTTTTCCATTAAAATATATATGGAAAATCATATCCCATCACTCATCCATTAACACACTTGTACAATAATATGTAAAAAAATACCTAAACCTTACATAGAAACAAAATCAAAGGACTTCAATAATCAAACACGAACTGGAAAAAAAAAATTAACTATAATTTCTTAGTGCTAAACATATAGATCTCTACATTTTAAAATATCATTTAATCAACAGAACCATCTCCAAGATTTTGAACGACAACCTTATAACTAAGATATACATATCATATGAACTTCATCCATTCATGGGGCATTTACTTATTGGTTCACCATCTACTCTGCAGGGACTTTTTTCCTTCTAAGGCACATTTCATGGTTAATATTGCCAATAAAATCCTTTGTGCACCTATACAATTCTTCATCGAACATTGTATCATTTTTCTCAACAACAATTAAATTACTTGAAGAAGAAGAAGGCTTGGACTTTTCATTAGGAGGCCTACTGGTTTTCTCTATTAAAGAAGACTCGTGAGGAGGCAAATCAACAACTACATTGATGTAATAATACATGGACTTGTTTTCATTCTTCTTGATGAATTTAGTGTAAAGATCAATAGCCAAAGAGAAGTCGCACATTGGGGCTAAGAGTCCCCACCATGGTTGCAAGAATCAACAGTTTAAGATTAGACAAACAAGAACAAAAAGTAGGATTCAAGGATCACAACACTAGGTACTTAGCAACAACTTGAACGATGGTTGTTTTTCTTCATCGATGTAGTGTATTATTCTTAACTCTTAAGGGATGAGATTGACATGATCACCTGCTCTAAGCTAGAAACTTCAAATCTTCAACAACTGTCATAATACTTCAAGCATTCTCAAACATTAATTGATGAGTAAAGAATGTCCTTGATGAGAAAGGAATGAAAGGTGATTTTCAATAATAATAATAATAATAATAATAAATAATAAAAAAAATAAAAAATAAAAATAATGCCAATTGCAAGACAATAAAAGCTTTGATTAAAACATGTGAAAATTCCAATGGGTGAAAAAGGTATAACCCCACCTTTGTTCCTTCTTCTCTAGGGTGNAACCTTGTTTATTATGTCTACAAAAAATGATCCCATTTCTCAAACAAAAATTAAACTCGGATGGCTAGCATGGTTGCATGTCTAGAGGCCTAATCTTTCTTTTCACATGTGTCATGTGAAAAAACTTATTATCTGTGAATGACACATGCCTTCTCTCACCTAAATATTTTATTTCATTAATAGAATAAAATGTGGTAAGAACTAATGGAGGAGAATTTCTGTTGGAAGAAGAATTACAAGGGGATTTTAACCAAGAATTTATTCAGGAACTTTTCTAACAATCGAGACGAGTAATAATGATCTAATACGAAGTTGTTGTTGTTATTATAATAAATTTAATAATAATTATAGTTATTATAATTTTCAATTTTTAATAACAATTATGTAATTATAATTAATTTTATTAATTTTTCATTATAAATATATAATTATTTTTATTAATTTTTCATTATAAATATATAATTATTTTTATTAATTTTTCATTATAATAATTATTTATAGTGGTAAATTCAATATTATTATGACACTCCCACAACACTTCTCAACATAGAAAGGGATACACGATATCGATTTGCATCAAGACATATGATGATAACATGACTCTGGGACGACACAATCACGATGCGAGATTCCTCCCATCAATCTCTATGAGGCTAACAATAAATATAATAACATTAACTAATTTGTCAATAGAGCTATTAGTGTCAAATTTGATGCTACCACGACTTGTAGGTGACGCTAATATGACTCTCCATGGCAAAAAAATCAATGTAGTGACAACATGTAATTTTTATTAACACAAAAAACTGATATGTTAACACAAAGTTATTTTTTCCATGGCATTGAAAAAAATGAAAATGGTGTGATGCATTGTTGATGTGTATATAACACAAGTGTGATATAGTATCAATATGTATGTGATGTGCACTCCATCCTTGAATCAAAATAGTCGATGCATATCTAACACAAAATCGATGTGAAACTTAGAAAAGTTGAAAAAATAGATGACGTAGATCAAGTCTTGCTTTGCCATACCTAGAAATATATAGTATAAAGTAAAAAAAGAGGATCCATATCATTTCATTTTTCCATGAGGGTTTGGGGCATATCTTCTTGGAGTTGAAACGGATTTGTGGAGGCACTCAACATTAGTAGGCTAGGGAGATTTGTGGGGCATCATCAAATCAAGTTTTTTTTGTCATTTATGTCTTATTTTTTTTAATTCGAAACATAATGGAATTTAGGTTTTGGAGATTGAATTTAAGTTTTTTATGGGAGATGGAATTTGTATTTTGTAGATGGTATTTACAAATATTTTTTAAAAATAAAGTAGGTTTAGGATCCTCCCTTTCTCTTCATCTTCCTCTCCCACTTCTCCTTCCTCTCCCTCTTGTCAATTCCTTTTCCTCTCTTTCTCTCCCTCTTCCTCTTCTTCTCCCTCTCCATCTCCCTCTTTCTCTCCCTCTTCCTCTTCTTCTCCCTCTCCATCTCCCTCTTCCTCTCCTTCCACTCCCTCTCCCTCTCCCTCTTCCCCTCTTACTCTCTACCTCTTCCACTCTTCTCCCTCACCATCTTCTTATCCTTCCACCTCCTCTCCCTCTTCATATTCCCCTCTTCCTCTTCCCATATTCATCTTCCCTTATTCTTCTTCCCCTCCTCTTTTTCTTCCCCCGTCCTATCCCTCTTCCTCTTTTTCTTCCCCATCCTCTTATTCTTCTTCTCTCTCTCCCTCCTCCACTTATTTATTTTCCTCTTTCCTTATCTCTCATCCTCCTCCTCTTTTTCTTTCTCCCTCCTCTCCCTCTTCACATTTTCCTTCCCCTATCATCGTATTCTTCTTTCCCTATCACTCCTCACCCTCTTGCTTTTCTCTTCCTCTCCCTCTCTCCTAAAATTATAGGAATTGAGTGGTGTTGTATATAGTAGATTAAGGTTTCATTTTAAAGGGTTGGATTTCCCTAAGTATACTTTGTAGACATTCATTTTGTTTTTTTACAACTTCATAATATAATATTTAATTTCAATGGTAAAGTGAATAAAAAAGGAAGGCCAAGGAATCATGAATACACATGGCCCATCACCTAAAGGGTTTAACATGATTAATGTAGTTTTTGTAATGCAAAAGGGACCATATCAATCTTAAATGACACCCCACACATGGATCATTGACCTCCAAGTTTATCCAGTGCTATTGATAGTGGTTGGTATTATGAATCCACCTTGGAAATCCCCCATTCCAAATATTGACTACATATTAGCCAATTGTCTAATGGAAAAACAATAGTATATATGTTTCTCGCTCACTTCATCATTTATTTTCATTCTCACTCATGCAATAGAATTTTTTATGTTACCTGAGATTTTGGTCATCATGAAGTTCAACGAACCCTATATTATTGCTCTACATGGGCAAACAAATCACCATACCAAAAGCATGAATAATGTTACTATCGTATTGAAGGAGGATGCAATCACATCAACTCAAATATTTTCACCAAATTCTAGTTGACTCTAGTTGAGTTTGGTTTAATTTGGTAAATTTTATTATCTTTCATTAAATAAAGTGTATATGCATATGTTGATGTTTTGCATGTGTATTTTCAACATTCATGTCAAATTATGCATATATTTTATTCCATAGATTTTATGTACTTGTGGCCTGAATAACATAATGTTATAATAGATATACAGATCATATGGCTTCAAATGGAGAGGGAATATGAGACAATGACACTAGATGCAAGGAAAGAGATGAGGAAGGTCATAGAAGAAAAGGTAAATATACAGTAACCAATAATAGCAACTGTAAAAATAACCAAGTGAGTTGTAATTACATACTTTATGATTGTTATATAATATTGAAAAATATGTATTTAGTTTATGAAGAGTTGCATTTATAGTTCTACTTGTTAGTTACTATATTATGTCTTACGTTACAAAAAAGATGGATAAAAATATTGGATTATTGCTAAAGAATTTAAAAAGAAAATGCCCCAGACCAAGTCTTAGACGCAATAACTCTAAGCATGTTAGATGTATCATCACCAACATCCAACAGGGTTATGCCACATAAAATTTTCGAACTGTATACAAAATTAAAACATATACACACAGAAATTCTTGCGGAACTTTATATATATATAAATTAAGACAGAAAAATGTGTTCTGCAAATGCACAGATTCATACATAATAATAATAAAAATATACATGTAGCACACACAGGAAAAACCCATAAAAATAAACGTATAAATAATAATGCAGCATGTAATTTAACACACAATTGACACTTATCTTGGTAAAAATATCACCAACTACGTGTAGACCTTCCACATTCCTCCCAGCCTTAGACCACACTGCTCAAAACTCTCAGCAATGGGTCACCTCCAAGATGGGACTAAACTCCACCCAGGTAAAGGAATTCCTAACCAGGATGATGTATCTCAAAAAATAGGAAAAACTTCGTCACAAGTGCCAACTCAAACTAATAGCCTACAGTCTCTCATTCCCCACATGTATGTCCCACCTCAGGAAGTGTGCCCCATCTCTACTCAACAGTCCTTCGGCTACCCCACTTCCTTTCCGGGGATTCAGCAACAAGCCAGACAGGAAGTCTCAGAGCCCTGTAGTTGCAATTTGGCACCTTCGGGAAATCAATCCCCAACAATTCTCTCAACTAGAGATAATTGCTCACGAGCCTAACAACCCGCCTCTTCAATATCCCACGGGCCTGACAACCCGCTTCTTCAGTCCAGCTCCTACACTAACCAGGTATAGGTATAGGTACAGGAAGGTACGAAGGAAAGTTGAATGAGTGAGTGAATGATGATGGAATCCCCAGAAAATGAACTAAGTCCAAACTATATGTATGCATGTCCCCAACTTGACACTTATCATGTTGAGAACTACTTTGGCCCACTTGTCCCCATCCTTAGAACTTAGGATAAAATAATTATCCATACTTTATACTTTAAAGAATATTAATATAATATCCATTTTTTGTTTAAGCTCCCTAGCTTAGCCCTTATCCTTAACTTTTAGCCCCCTTTCCCTAACTAGTGGAGTTTAGTCCCCCGTACTCTTTTATCGTGGTCGGTCTACATGTAGCGATGTATTCCATTAATGATAAGACATATACAAAAATAGGCTCACTAGCCTTTAGCATATAGGCTCTCCGGCCTAATTCAACACATAAGCCTCCTAGCTTATAATAAATGGCTCACCGACCTATAAAGCACAACATATACATAAAGGCTCCTTGGCCTCAAAATCGTGTGCACTTAAGTTTGTTGTGCGGGGTATCCTGGAATGTGCACACTTCATCATTTTAGTGCACAGTACATGTGTGCACTATACCGTGGAAGGTGCATGCAAAAATTATATCAATAGCTCACCAGTTTAAGTACATTTGTATTTACATTTACAGTTGGGGTTCGTCCTAGGGGTATTACATTAGACATGGTACAATTTATCATGCATTTTTCTATAAAAAATAGAGTATAATTGAATCCAATATACTACAATTTTCATGGTACCTATTCATTCTATAACATGCAAATTAATGTTTGAGCACAGGGTGCAGAGATGATGATGAATAGAGATAAAAAATTGTCATGTGAGAAGAAACAGAAGAGGATTTTGAGAATGGGGATGTATAGGTTGAAGGAGAAGTATAGGCTTCAAAAATTAGAAGTGGAAAATTTTCCATATTCCATAAATTCTTAACAATATAATAAGGGAACGGTCAAAACAAAAAATAATATAGGCACCATACTAGGTGAAATATGTTCAAATTAGTCTTATTTTTAGTCACTTGTGTTTCTAGTCCTTTAACTTTTATATTTCATTCATTAATTGGGATATATTATATTCTTCCATATTGATGATGACGAGATTGATTCAGAGGAATAAGACGATATTGTCAACTTTTTAACCTATATGTTTTTATGACACCTTTAAGAGTTAGCAACTTTTTATTTTATTGTACCCGTGTTTTTTTATTATGATTTTATAGAGTGAGGATGAGGAGAGTTCAAAATATGAAGAATGAATTGTCAATCATTCAATCAACTTTTGATGTCAAATTCATTGCATTTCCTTATGTGTAGATATTTTTCCATGCTATGTTGTATACATAGTTGAAATTTCTCCTCTTTGACCTCATATGTTTGGAGAGAGAGCTTCAGGGTTTTTCGATCATCACCCCTTGGGAAGGACATCATCGCCCCTCCCTCGTTGGAGCTTTTGTAGTTGGGTTTTTCCTTTTATGTTTCATGATCGTAGATTGTAGATCTTATATAGCATAGTTTAGATATGCTTTTATCATTTTTTTATATGATTTTATAGAAGTGGCCTTTGTGCTCCCACTTTGTATCCCACATTGTTGTACTTAGTAGTTCCTTTGATGTATTTGTGGTTAGTACTTGGACTTTAATAAAATTATCACATATTATATTCTATGTGTATATATTATTTCATGCTATGTTGTATATATGGTTTTTTGCTTTCATGGTGTGAAAGCGATTGAATGTTAGTGTGATAAAATTTCAAAATTGTGTTTATGGATACATTGTGTTTTCCTCTCATGGTGTGACATTGTTGTGAAACTGATTAATGTTAGTGCAAGAAATTTTGATGATTGTATTTATATATACATGGTTTTTCTCTCATGATTTTTATGTAGTAGTGCATCGATGGGGAGATCAATGGAGTCTCATTGTCAGGAGGTGTGACGAAAACTAATTTAGTAAGGTCACAAATGGGAGAAGTAGTGGTACTCAAATGATAATTAATTGATCATATCGAGACCAATGGTGTCTCAGACATCAATGCAAAGTCTACTCAAGAAATTGAACAATATTGTGAGGGAACCTATTGATAGAGAGTTGTAAGGGAATGTTGAAGGGATGGCAGGTGGGAACACATGTGGGGGTAATGATCAAGAAATATTCAAATGGAGTAGAGATGATTGGTATAACATGGGGTCACTTGAGTCTAGGGAGGAGGGGTTGGGATCTATTATGGGGAATGGTCATAAAAAAATACTCGGTGAAGCTCTAGAAGTTAAGGACATTGGTGACTGGGAAAACCCATCATGTCATAAAGGGAACAATGAAGAGACCACTAAATGCATATATGTCACTACGGTATGGGTGGATTGGGTCCAGGAGTAGTTGTGGGAGTTCCCCCAATATTTTTTTGTATGTCATACCATGATTTTTCTGCCCACGTTGTTTAACTTTCAACTTTGGTGTCTTTGGTGGTTCTTGGTAATTAAGTTCATGTTTCCCAGCAAGAGTGACGGGGGTAAAAACCAAACTTGTTGATGGTGTTTGGAATGATTTAGGAGCCATAGGGGAAAGATACCAAACAGGTAACCCTATGGTTAACCTTGGAAGGCAGAAGGTGGCCATGATATGGGTCTCAATTATGCCTGATGGGAAAAAGAGGAAAGGAATCTATTCAAATTGATCCTCTATATTGGTGGTCTCTATTAGGGATGATGGATGATGGAATAGTGATGTCACATCAACAAATATCATTGATTATGTAGAGGGGAAAGGGTTCAAGGGAAGGCATCTCAAATGGGAGGGTAGGTGCTTTGTCTAAAGAAGAAATGATATAAATGGGGATGGATTCCAAGCAATGGATCTAGGGTGGAGGTCCCTTGTAGAAAACAAGAAAGGATGAATCCTTAAAAATGACAAGATAGATATACATTGATGTTTGGAACAATGCAATGCCTACAATGGTGGGAAAGACATTGTTCATATTAGAAATGGAATTTGATTTTTAGTACTAAAGTTGATCGATGGTGACAGTCTTTCCTTCATGGAGAAATTTCATGGTGAAAAATACTAATGAATCAACAATGTCTATGGAATACATGTAACTATGTCCCAACAAGATATTTTAATCCAATGTCATGTCCCCATTTTTGGATTCCCCTGATCGACGGTGGAAATCACTATTGTGGATCGTCAACAAAGAAAAAGGAAGTCAAAAGGGGTCATTTAATGTCACTTAGTTAGGAGATGTTATGTTTTTAAAGTGACATTAAGTAAATAAAGTAACTTTAGATTAATAATATACCTAACCATTATTAAAGTGACTTTTAATCTTAAAGTAAAAGTAAAAAGGGGATAAGGGTCACATTTGATTTGGTCAAGCAAGGGGAAAGATCTAGAAGGCATAGAAGAAGGATAAAAGGAGGAGTAGAGATTCATTTTGGCATTATGATTTGATCTCTCATTTTACAATGCTGTTGGAGCCATTGATTCGTTAGGGTTTAGCAAAAACATTCCACCATTGTAGTTTAGTTTCGATGGTGAAATATCCACCCAAGCTAGACAAGAGGGGAATCCATCCAGGATTTCCATTGGAGCTTCAATTTTGGGTTGTGTATTTGGTTGGAGGTATATCGACTCATGCAAGAGATTGTGAAACTTTTCAAAGGAGGCCGATCCCAAATTTTTGTAGGTATCGAGAGGGTTTTGATGAAGCTTGTCAGAGACATCCTCTCCGGTTGAAGACAAGTGTCTTGTGAGGCCCCATTAGTCACCCAGATTTGTCCCGCGAGGACCCATACATATTGTAGATTGCTACAAGGAGGGCGTTGATGCATCCTCATCGATTAGACATGAACGTCCTGCAAGGCACCACCGGTCATCCAACCTCATCCCACGAGGACCTTTGCAAACTAGAGTTGCAGAGACACTTAGATGTGGTGGTTGGGTCCCTACATTCAATATCATAGTATATAGAGGTCGTGGACAATAGTTAATGAGGAGACAGAGGTATCTTATCGATTTTATGACTTATTTATTGTGTGTTTAGGGTATCTGACAATTCCCATTTGCAACCAATAGGGTTTATTGTGTGTTTAGGAGGGTATTGCAGTTGTTGTTGCATCCAATAGAAGTTGTGTGCTTTAAATATAAATTGTAGTTGTTATCACAGCCTTGTATTGTTGTCATTTTGGATTTCATTCATAATAAAGATACCATGATTTCTCCTTCTACTTTTTGTATATCAAATGCATGAAACATGTTTGATTAAATGTCTATAAGAAGAGTACATGCAATTTGTTTGTTAAGGTTGTTAGCCATATTTCAGTTAAAGAGTATCAGATAGAAAATTATATGCAAGTGGTTACCGCAGTATTAATGCAAAGTGTTTGACAAAATTATATAAAGAAAACCAACATTTTGATAGTGAACATAATATTCTATCCTAGCCTAGTTGGGGACATTACAGTGGTATCAGAGCTGGTGATCTTTCCAGCCTATGATTGCATAAGACGTGAGTGGGTTACAAAGAAGGCAGAAATCAACAGTACATTCCATGGACAAGGGAAGAAAGACAATTCTAGAATTCATAGATAAAACTTGGGAAAATTCTTCAACAAGCCAAGAGAATGTCACTGGAGAAAAAAAAAAGCATGCCTCACTTTTAGGAGTATCTAACATTGAGTGAAGAGATCCATGCAACTTTTCCCTTTAAAATATTTTACACTCTCTGGTACGGAAGTTGGCCCAAGGATTTGGATGAGCATTATTTTGAAATCACGAGGCAGGAAGTAAAGAAGGATGAGCATCAAGGATGGTAGGAGGAGCATGCATCTAGCCATGCAAAGGAGTCATGCATAGAAGAAGACCAAACAGCAGCCTATGATGCATCATCATAACTAACCGATGAGGTTGATGGAACTATTATGATAGATGGAGAATATGAGGATAGAACATCTTGTCCAACTTATGATGACTATGACAAGATGTTCCAATCAGTCGATGTTAGGGCTTCAACATCTTTTCATGTGTATTATGTTGATGATGAGGATGATTCAAGTGGGAATTCAGCACCTCATCATATTTATGACATGTATGATGATGCAAACACGATTATACCATAATGTGACAAAGAGTGGGAGATATGTGTGGATGACAACGAAAGGGATGATTTATGGGAAGAGAGGAGATCAGAAATCTTGTATGAGGAAGATAGTCCACATTGCATGGAATCAACTAATGAGCCAATTGATCCCTTATGTGACATCCCACGCCATGTTGGTGAAATAACATTGTGTGATTTGGAGAATTGACTATTGTCACAGAGGATAAAATTGTGCAGATGTTGATGAGGGAAGATGGTGCTCTTAAATTTATTGAATACCTTATGTGGAAAACCCAGATGGAGGAGAGGAAAACGGAGATTGCATATGGAGTCACTAGTTGATCCGGATTATTTTGAGAATGAAATGAAGGAAGAAATATAACAATGAAATATATATAGATATTGCAATAAACACATAAATACAGTAATTCACAATTTTTATTAATAAGAGAATGTACAGAAACGATAAAATTGCAGAGTGAATGACTTGCTAGAATGGTGGCATCTTATCTCTAAGAAGAGAATTTATGGCTACGCTCATTCATAAGAATATGATGATGTTTACAATGAGGATCTAGAGGCATATTTAACATAAACAAAATCCAAAACCCTAACCCCGGAAGATGAAATGCCAAAAGTTTTGTGGGCCCCAATGGGGGTAGTTGGTACGTCAACTTCCCAAGGGTGTAACTTTTGCATACGATCTTCATTTGGGGCACACGATTGATCATTTGAAAGGTCTATCTGAGGAATACACATGTTTCCATCACACTCTGGATAAAGCCTACAATGTATCTATGGCAGGACCAAAAAACAATGTTTAGGGCCTCATAACAACCCCAAAAGTTTAGGACCCGAAAAGTTGTAGAGAAACGATCAAGGTGGAGACCCTTGTTTTGATCTAGTGGAATAGGTGGATGGCCACCTATTTCCACAAGAATCAATCCTCCCCCCTTAGGAAGCAATGGTCTCCATTGCGTGAAGTCCCCAGGGAAGATTTTGTTGAATCTGAACCTTGGTGAGTTGTTTGCCTTGTTGAAGAAGTTGTCTTGCTTAGATTCTTGAAGGTTGTTATGAACCTGTTGTTGGAGGGGTTGGATTTGTTTAACTAATTTGGTTGCATGATCTGCCAGAGTGTGGAAGGACTTTGTTGGTGAATATGAAACATGAAGAACATGAAGGGATTTATCATAACTTGGTTTTATTGGGCAGTGTTGAGGAACCCTCGTAGGTGCAATAGGAATATCTTGGTGCTCTTCTACAATCTTGGTGATCTTCTTCTACTAGATAGAAGGATCTTGGGCTGAGGTTGTAGTGGTTGCAGTTTCCTTCTCTTCTGACTGGGTTGTGAAGACGCTAAACTTTTTCATATGAGAGATTACTTTGCGTCACGTTTTTGTCAGTATAGTATTCGAAACTACCTCTGGTATCTTGTAGGGATAACCCCCCAAAGTAACAACGACACTACGGGGTCGAGACTCATAAATAGCATGATGCCTCCACATATATGGTTGGCCTAATAGAACACCACATACTTCCAGTGGGGCAATGTAACACCTCGGTTTTAACCCTTATGAACTAGAATGTATTATGTAATTGTGAGTTAGGTTGGTGAGCCAGTAAAGTTGAAAAGGGGCCAGAGTGTAATGTTCTCAAGCCAAATTTTTCACTTATAACACTAACTAACCATTGATTTACTTGTTTGTATGTATGTGTTTGCAGGTTAGCCTCTTAAGTTTCAGCCTTAGGGTTTATATTCAGTTATTAAGCACAGATCTAAATATATACTCAATGGAAATACAAGATCTAACCAGTACATAAGATATGGAACCAAATAGCATAGATTTGACCCTTATTATTATGAAAAGAAAGAACTTGATACAAAGAGGATGCAGATCTGGAATAACATCAGATGGCTCCAATAGATAATAGATGAGCTGCTACAAAATGATCTTGATAAGAGATGCAAGCCTCCAAAGGTTGGATATACAATGAAGAACAATGCAAGAAGAACCAGGGTCAAGTCCAAACCTCCCTAGCTGATGGTACGTCTTGTTGTGGAGCTAACAAGACCATTGTTTCAGACCAACTAAAGGAGATCACAAAATAGCCCCAAAATCCATAGAAGGATATATCAGGGTCAGTAGAAGCCCTCCCTAGAGTATTAAGTCAAGATGACAAGATCTACCCCTCCAAACTGTTGAAACCCTAATCAAGGTTGCACCCTCCTAAAGACTGTCAAGCTCAATATTTTGGCCCTAATGGAGGAAGCCTCCAAATACACTTAAACTCTCTAGAAAGATAGATTGGGCCACCACAAGCTGCTAGGAGAAGTCTCAGGGTTAAATATGAGGTGTGCACCTCCAAACTGCACAGATATGAATCACAGTTGTGCCCTCCTTCTCTCAAAAATGTACCAAAGCTCCATATAATAATATAGCAAGAGTAACCCTCTCAAAACACTCCAGATCTGATGGACAAGGCCTTGCAATAAATACCCAATGCTAGAATGTCAATAAACCCTGCCAATAACCTGGATTGAACTCCTCTCCGAGAAATGATGTGCCCCTTGCTGGAAAACCCTCAAGGGTACGACCTGTTTCTCTCCTGAATATATGATGGTACTTATGAATACTATAGAATGGTGTGGGTGGAGTATTTCATCCCCAATAACAAGATTGGAACAAGGTGAGGGGAATCTTTCACCACTGAGTTGTTCTCTAGGGTTTGTATTCTCAAAACCCTCAAAACTGTGTGCTCAAGAGCCCAATAGCCAAATTCAAAATAATCCAAGATGAATGAGAGGTGTGCCCTAGGATTTCCTTTATACCTCTTTTTGTTTCTCTGTTGAGTTAAGTTAACCCTTAGGTTCAACTCCTAACTCAAGCTCAAGCGCTCTATTCCTCTAGTGAGTTACTTTTTACCTTTTTACCTTTTTAAGTCAACTTTAAATTATAACCTTAAGCTTAGATGACTTTCCCCATGCTACATGAGACTATAGTCTAATGGGGATGACTAGACTACTAAGTATCTCCCAAACCTCTTCACCAAGAGGTGGGGGACATTACAATCTCCCCTGCTAGAAATTGCTTGCCCACAAGCAATTCTGAGCATGTCTCCTGTAAAACTTGTTCACTCTCTCACGTGGCATCCTCAATAGGTAGATCCTTCCGCTTGACTAAGTATTCTCTGATGCTTCTCCTTCGAAGTTTCTTCTCCCGAACCTCCAGTATTTCCTCTGGTATTAGTACCAACTACCCCTCTTCATCTAAGGGTGGGAGTACCTCAAGTGGCATGATGTGTTGGCCAATGGCCCTCTTCAAGCATGATACATGGAAGACGTTGTGAATTTTTATGCCTTGTGGAAGCTCAAGCTCATAAGCCACAGCCCCTACATTCATGTTGATCCTGTAGGGTCCTAAAAACCGAGGTTGGAGCTTTTTTTCTCCGCTTCTTTTGATAGAATCTTTCCTGTATGGTTGGAGCCTTAAGTAGACCAAGCCACCAACCTCAAATGTGTCCTCTACCCTGGGCTTGTCCACCTGGACCTTCTTCTGATTCTATGCCCACTGAAGATGATCCTTCAATTCCCTTAGTATGTCTTGGCTCTGTTGTACCCAATCCTGTACAATCGGAGCTTTTCTATCACCAAAGGAGAGAGGGTCATAATTGTACAAAGCCTTGAATGGAGTCATACCTATGGACATGTGATAAGTGGTGTTATAACATTATTCCCCCAGGTGTAACCACTTAACCCATGCTTTATGTTGCCCTGCTACATAATTCATGAGGTATCCTTCCACCCACTTGTTAACTATTCCGATCTACCCATCATTCTGAGGGTGGTAGTTGGTGCTAGGAGTCAAGGTCATACCAACCAACCTGAACAGCTCCTGCCAAAAAGTGCTCATAAATCTGTTGTCCATGTCACTAACAATGGTCTTGGGCAATCCGTGCAACCTGAAGACCTCCCTGAAGAACAAATATGCCACCTGTGTTGCGCTGAAGTCTGTGGAAATGGAGAAAAAGTATGCAAACTTAGTCAACCTCTCCGCTACCACAAAAATGCAGTATTTCCCATGTTCCCTCGTAAATCCTGTGATGAAGTCCATGGAGATACTTTCCCATTTGTTCTCTGGAATGGGTAAAGTTTGTAATAGTCCTACAGGATGGGTATTCTCATCCTTATTCTCCTGGCAAGTAATGCACTCTTTTATGTGACTCACTACATATTATTTGAGTCTCCTCCATGAAAATCATTCTCTCACCTATTTGTATGTATTGGCAATGCCTTGGTGCCCTGCCACCGGTGAGTCATGACATGCCTATAGTATATTGGCCTTGAAGGTTGACTCGGGAACCAAGAATATTTGGCCCTTGTAGTAGATGATGTCATTTATGACTCTGAAGTTGTCATCCTGTATTTTCCCATCCATTAATTGACAAGCGAACTAGTTCTTGGAGTATTCTACCAATAGATGGGCCTTCCAGTCAACTGATATATATGTCATGGTATAAATTGATGGCCTCCTGGATAATGCATCTGCAACTATGTTATTTTTCCCTTTGAAAAAATCAATGTCAAGGTCATAGGCTTGTATCTTGTTGACCCACTTTTGTTGCCTCTCATTTAAGTCCTGTTGTTCCAAGAAGTACTTAAGGTTGTTATGATCTGATTTCACCACGAACCTTGCACCTACCAAGTATTGCCTGAATTTGGCCAAGGCGTGCATGATAGCCAGCATCTCTTTGTCGTAAATTATGTAAAGAATCTCAGGGCCCCTCAATTTTTGACTCTCATAGGCAAGGGGATGCCTATTCTACATGAGTACGGCTCCAATGCCTTCTCTGGAGGCATCACACTCCAGTGTGAAGGATTGGCCGAAATCTGGAAAGGCTAACACTGGGCATGTGTTCATTACCTTTTTCATCCTGTCAAAGGTAGATTGTGCCTCTTCACTCCACCTAAAATCTCTTTTCTTAGTCAGATCGGTCAAGGGTGCACAAAGTTGGGAGAACCCCTTGACGAATCACCTGTAATAGTTGTAAATACCAAGAAATATCCTCAACTCTCTAAGAGTTTTAGGTGTGGGCCACTCAACTATCTCTTGGATATTTTCTTGATGTACTTGTACCCCCTTAACTCCAATGATGTGCGCCAAGTAGAGGACCTCTGTCATCTCAAATTCACATTTGGACTCCTTGGCATACAAGGATTGGCCCTCCATGATAGTTAATATATGTTCCAAATATTGAAGGTGTTCCTCCCATGTCTTGCTATAGATTAGCAAGTCATCAAAAAACACAATAAGATGCTTCCTCAACTGTTTGTTGAAGACATGGTTCATACATGACTGAAAGGTGGTAGGTGCATTGGTAAATCCAAATGGCATCACTAAGAATTCATAGTGGTTGTAGTGACATCTAAAGAAAGTCTTGGGGATGTCCTCCTCCCTCATTTTGATCTGATGATAACCAGAGCGCAAGTCAATCTTTGTGAAGTAAACAGCCCCATGGAGCTCGTCCAATAGCTCATAAATCCTCGTAATGGGATACCTATTTTTGATAGTATTCTTGTTTAGTGCCATGAAGTCAATGCACATGTGCATGGTTCCGTCCTTCTTCTTGACCAGTACCATTGAAGAGGCAAAAGGGATGGAACTTGGTCTAATGTGACCCATATCTAGGAGTTCTTTGATGGCCTTCTCTATCTCATCCTTGTACTTATTTGGGTGTATGTAGGGCTTGGTGATGACTGGCTTTTCCCCCTCTTACAACTCAATGATATTCTCAAATTCCCTATCTGGTGGCACTCCTGGTGTAATAGGTCCAAACACCTTACTGTGTTTGTCAATGATCTCTAGATTTATGTTGCATAGTGAACCTTCCCCTTTTTGTCCACACCTGCTGAAATCTTGCACTCAGCAGCATATACAATCTCTTCTCTCTTGAAAATGGCCTTCGTATGTTTTGTTGTGACTACCCTGGCTGTGTTGCCTGACATGCCTCTGAGGACTACCTTTTTTCCACTCTCCTCTGTGAAAGACATCTCCATGGTCTTGTAGTTGGTAGTGATAGGCCCCAACGTACTGAGCCATTGTACTCCAAGGATTATATTTGTATCAAGGAGGTCCATCACATAAAATTCATGTGCTAAATCATGCCTACCCAATGTAAGCTTCATCCCTGGAATGTACTTGTTACAAGGCATGGTGCTTCCTCCTGCTACCTCCACCTTGAATCCTTCAAACTCAACAGTGGGTATATGCCTCCTCTGTAGCAATGTTGAGTCAATGAATTTGTGAGAAGCACCCCCATCAATGAGTACTAAAACCTTTTTCCCTTGCAATACTCCTCTCATCCTGAAGGTCTTGTACTTGGGTACCCCACTGATGGATGCCAATGTAGCCTTCTCCTCTGTGGCACTGTCGTGACCTGTAGCCTCTTCTTCTGCAGTTTCGGTGGTGTCTACCTCTATGTTCTAGATGTGGCCTAAATCCTCATGCTCCTCAGTATAAAATATCACCTCAATGTAATGAACCTAGCCACGGCCCATACACTTTTGGGATGGGTTCCACGGCTCTTTGCATGTGTAGCATAGTTGTTTTCTTCTTAGTTCTCTTTTGGTGTTATCATCCATCCTACCTCTTCCCCTATCGAACCCCCTTGGATTTCTTCCTCCTGGATTCATTGGAGGTATTTGGTCTCTCCCTCCGGTGTTTAGAGGTGGTCTAGGCACAAATTTTGGTTTTGCAACTGGGCCTAAATCTCTCATCCTCGAGATAGCATCCTGCAAGTTGGTAGGCTTAAAAGCCTTAACCCAACCCTTCAAGGGTTCCATCAAACCCTCTGTGAAGAGCATCATGAGTCTAGACTGTGACACATCATGTACCATGACTGTTAGCCTCTGGAATTCCTCAATATACTCCTCCGGTGCTTCTGTCTGTCTAAGTTGTGTGAGTTCCCTGAAATGTAGCTCTGGATTCCCCTGGTCAAACCTGTCAATGAGCCTCTGAGTAAACTCTAAGTATGCCACTATCTGATTGTGGCCAAGTGTGTTCAACCCATGGTACCACCAGTCATGAGATTTTCCATCCAAGTACATGGTGGCAAACTTGATGTCATCCATTTCCCTCATAGGGTTAAGCTGCAGATAAGTGTCTAGTTTTTGTACCCACACCTGTGCAGACATTTTGGTCAAACCATCAAAGTAGGGGATCTCTATCTTCCCTGCCCTGTGCTCTAGCTCATATTTGTTCCTATGGTATGGCCTAAGTTTGCTTCTAAATTTCAATCCACAAAATTGATCTAAGGTGATCTGCCTCTGAATTGGTAGGCTTAGTGAGTTGTACTCTCTAGCACACTGCTCAAACTGATCCTCAAACTTGGTTGGGTTGTCGGAATCTGTTAGTTCATCTGTAAATGTGGGTAAGTATGGTCTGGGAGTGGTCTTGCTACCTGTCTATCCCTGTGGTTCTCCCCCTCCATGCCTTCCATATAAATGATGATAGAGAACATGTTCCTGATGATATATGTTCCCCCCATGAGATCCATTAGTTTCCTTGTTGGCATAAGATTTTGGGCCTTTCCCCTTATGATTCATCTCCATCAAGAATTGTGATATCCTCATTTGGTTTTCATCTTCCTTCCTCAAGGTCTCTGATATTTCGACATGTTCCCTATGGGTTTCCTCTTGGTTTTTCTACAGGTGATTTACAAGGTCTCTCTGTGATGCCCGTATGGAATGTTGTAATTCCTTAGCAATCCCTGCTAGTGTTTGTGGCTCATTGTCCTCACCTGATACTTCCATTTCAGCCTCTGCTTCACCTGTATGTTTCCTCCTTCTACCAATATAAATGTCACTGAACTTATGTATGCACTAATCCTCACAGGATGGGAAGATCAGAGCTCTGATACCACTGTAATGTTCCCAAGCCAATTTTTTCGCTTAGAACACTAACTGACCATTGATTTACTTGTTTTTATGTGTGTATTTGCAGGTTAGCCTCTTAAGTTTTGGCCTTAGGGTTTATTTTTATTTATTAAGCACATATATGAAGATATACTCAATGGAAATACAATATCTAACCAGTACACAATATATTGAACCAAATAGCATAGATCTGACCTTTATTATTATGAAACGCAAGAACCTGATACAAAGAGGATGCAAATCTGGAGTAACATCAAATGGCTCCAATAGATAATAGATGAGTTCCTACAAAATGCTCCTAATAAGAGATGCAAGCCTCCAAAGGTTGGATATACAATGAATAACAATGCAAGAAGAACCAGGGTCAAGTCCAAACCCCCATGGCTGATGGTACGTCCTCTTGTAGAGCTAAGAAGACCATTGTTTCAGCCCAACTGAAGGAGATCACCAAATATCCCAAAACTCCACAGAAGGATAGATTGGGGTCAGTAGAAGCCCTCCATGAAGTATCAAGTCAAGATGCCAAGATCTACCCTTCCAAACTGCTAAAACCCTAATCAAGGTTGCACCCTCCTCAAGACTGTCAAGCTCAATATTTTGGTCCTGATGGAGGAAGCCTCCAAATACACTGAAACTCTCTAGAAAGATAGACCATGCCACCACAAGCTGCTAGGAGAAGTCTTGTAGTCAGATCTGAGGTGTGACACCTCCAAACTGCACAGATATGAATCACAGTTGCACCCTCCTTCTCTCAAAAATGTACCAAAGCTCCAGATAATAATATAGCAAGAGTAACCCTCTCAAAACACTCCAGATCTGATGGACAAGGCTCTGCAAGAAATACCCAGGTGCTAGAATGTCAATAAACCCTGCCAATAACCTAGATCGAACTCCTCTCCAAGAACTGATGTGCCCCTTGCTGGAAAACCCTCAAGGGTGCGGCCTATTACTCTCCTAAATAGATGATAGTACCTGTGAATACTGTAGAATGGTGTGTGTTGTTCCAGAGTTTGTGTTTTAAGGCTATAAAACACACCGTCTAGGCATCCAAATATGATAATGCTTTTAAAACTAAGAAACAAAGAAAACCAGATCAGAATCAGTTTCTCAACTGTCTCTGTCTTTCTTCCCTTTGTTC
>SNQJ01S0025663.1:6952-40602 GCA_010110895.2 Picea sitchensis
TACAGAAATCCATGAATTCCTTTGATGTAAACTATCCTCCATTGTATGATATTAAGCACTTGATTTTCAAATCCATCTTCGTTTCAACGATATCTTTGTATATGTTTAAGTTTTTGAATGCCTCTAACTTCTTACTAAGAAAGAAAACTGCAGTCATTCTTGTGTATTCATCAACAAATAACATAAATTATTGTTCACCATTTAATACCTTCATTCTTGTAGGTCCACATAGATCAATTTGTACATTCTCCAATGGTTTTTTCGTGGAATACTCTTTTCACTTAAACTTGGTCCTGGTTTGTTTTCTTTGTAGACAATGCTCACATAGAGTATTTTCCGGCTTTGAGATCTCAAACATTTCTTTCATTGCTTCCTTTCTGCTGATTTTGACAAGGTTATCAAAGTTTATCTGACCCATCTTTTTGTGCTAGAGCCAAATTTCATTTTCCTTTCCTAACCAACATTTTCCCCTTCCAATCTCATTTAGGACATATATGTTTTTTGAGGTTCTTCTAGATGTAGCCACCAATTTTCCTGATCCTTCTTTTCTTATCTCACATTTTTCTAAGTCAAACAAATGTTTGTGTCCTTGATCACACATTTGATTGACACTTAGAAGATTGTGCTTCAAATCTTTCACCACTAAAACATTTTCTTCCTTGGAATATTTGCTTCCAAGATTGATTGTGCCTCTACCTATTATTCTGGTTGAGTTATCATTTCCAAATGAAACTAATCCATCTCATTCCTTCTTTGAGATCAAAAACATGTTCTTGTCACCTGTCATATGCTTCGAACAACTGTTGTCAACGTACCACCCACTTTTCTTGTGTTGCGCTTGTAGAAAAAAAGAACATTCTTCAATGTTGAATTGATCATGCTTTCTTCTCCATATCCTTTGTGGTTCTTGTTTATGACTATTGATATTATGCTTTTGATCTTTTGGAGGAACAAACAATCTATAATATTTGGCCATGTGTTCAAAATTGTTGCACTTGTAGCACTCTATTTCATTACTTAGTGAACAAAAATTGTTGTGACTTATGTTTTGTGCTTCATGTGACTTTCTGAGATAATTGTTGTTTGAATAACCTTCATAGTTGCTTCTGTTCTTGGCATAGGCTCTATAGTTTCCATATTTGTGATCAAAATCGTTACAAGAATAACATAAACCAAGAAAAATAGTTTGATACCTGGATGTAGGGGATCTTATAAATGGTGTTACTCTTCTGAAGCCACCTTCTTCCTGAGATGTTGTTGATTGTTGATTATGTGTTCTGAATATTATAGGTGGTCCAGTTCCTCTGTTATTTGCTTCTCGAGTCTTCCTGTATTCCTCTTTCTTGATAGTTCCACTAACGATTTATGCATCGTTGTTTTGTTTTGCTTCGTGTTCTGTTGTCTTGGAGCTCGAACCTTTCTCAATCTGTTTTTGGTTGTATCCTAGCCCAGACCTGTCATAGTATGGCCTTTGAATGCTAATGATCTCATCCAATATTTTGATGCTATTATGTTGCATATCTTTCTTTTGAAGATATTTTCTTAAGGTGACTATTTCTACTTCCAATCTTTCAATCATCTTCTCCTTATCTTCTAACTGATTTCTGAGTGTTTATTCAATCCTCCTGTCTTCTTCTACCTAGATTTTTAACTTCGTGATTATCTAGTCGATTTCTTCTAAGTTGGAATTTTAAGATCCTTCTTTCTTCTTTAACTCTACCTTGAGTGACTTTCTTTTCTTTCTTTATTTCCCTAGTTCTTCAAGGAATTGATTAATTATGCTCCGATATTGACTTCGACTTCTTCTTCATCATCATCTACTGCCATGAAGAGTACTCTTTTTGAATCACTATCACTATCATCATCCTCGTCTGATGAGCAGTTTTTTTCCTTTGAGTAGAAACTTTTCTTGAAGAATTTCTTTTTGTTCCTTCTCTTGTCTCTTTTTTTTTTCTTCTTAGGTTATTCTTCTTCATCGCTACCTTTATTCTTAGCATAAGGATATTTAGAAGAAAAATGAATAATACCATCACAATTAAAAAAATTCAATGGATTCATACCTTTGTATTTTTCGGTTCCTCTTTTTGACTTCCTTACGAAGTTTGCCACTTCTTCATCTTCCTCTGTATCATCCCTGCAGCTGCAATCTAGTAATGTCTTCATCTTCCTTCAGCTTCAATTGCTCAAACTTAGCTCTAAGGGTTTGAAGATTAGCTCCCTTGACTTTGGTATCTCCTTCGTAAATATTTTGAAGTTTATCCCAAATATCCTTTGAAGTCTTGCAATGCATAACTTTGACAAATATTGAATCATCCAAACTGCTAAGAATGGTGCCTTTAGCCTTTGAGTTGTTTTCGATGAGTTTCTTTCCATCTTTGTTAGTTGGGGGAGTGGTTGGTGTTGTATATCCGTCTACTACTAACTACCAAACATCAAATCCATGTGCATGTAAAAAAAATTGCATCCTTTTATTCCAAAAGGCATAGTTTATGTCCATCAAACCTTGGTGCTCCAATATTAGTGTATTCCATGATCTCCTTCCAGTGGTTAAACTGATTCTTGAAGGACCTTCTCTGATACCAATTGTTGGAATACTGAGAGGGGGGGTGAATCAATATGAGCACTTTATTATCACTCTTAACCACAATATGTAATAATTAACATCATCAGAAATATATCATCAATATATCATGAGTAATATAAATCAATAGAGCATAATAGACATTCACAAAAACACAGTACACCAGAATTTGCGTGGAAACCTAAATGAGAGAAAACCACGAAATGTTTTTATTATATATCAAAATAATACATTCATTGGAAGCACCAACTTCCCAATTCTCCAACTACAGCTGGAAGGGGACTACAACCCCATATTTACAGGCTCCAACCTAAAGGAAGCTACATCTCTCTGAATTCTATGGCTCCAACCAGAAGGAGGCTACAACCCGTTGATTCTTAGGCTCCAACTTGAAGGAAGCTCCAACCCCCTTTGTTCTCTAACACCAACTAGAAGGAGGCTACAACCCCATTTTCTTTCCCCGTCCTGTTGCCCTGAAATATAAATGTAGACCAAATTGTCACTACCACCGATACTGTCACTGCCTCTAATAATCAACCTTTCATTGTCACATCAACTTGTAACTAATCAACAATATGTAACTTGTCATTGTCACATCAGCCTGTAACCTATCACTGTCACATCAATCTGTAACCTATCACTATCCCTGTCATTGATATATCAACACGATTTGCTCATATAGACCATATCGACATCAAGTATCCAAACCATGTACCACAATGTACCTCAAGCATGCATCATACCATATACCATAAGATAAACCTCAAATATATGCCAATATCATAAAGATGTGCCTCTAAAAATGAACCATAACAACCATATACAATATACCAAGGATATGTCTCAAACATGTATCAATGATACTAATACATGAACCTCAACCATATGCAACCATAAACCAAAAGGCCTCCAAGACATGCCTTAAGCATGTGCCATATCATCTATGATAAATACACATAAAACCATACCTCTGATCTTGTATACACTCTACTGTATCAGATGACAGATGAGTAAACCAACCTAGGAATTAACAATCTGGTACAAACATCACTTCACGCCCTTTTACAAGATTTTCACAGATCCGCGACTTCCTCCACTACTGCCCACGAATATTCGCTCTTTTCTCCTCTGCAACCTACGTACATCCGCACCCTTTTGACATGTAACCCATGGATACCTCAAAAACTAGGGTTACTCACATTTCCTGCAACTCTGAGACTTTCACCTTCGACTTTCCTTCGTACCATCAGACTTTCTACCTCAGACTCAACCTCAGATTTCCGAATTGACCAAAAATTCTTCACAAGATAGATAATCAATAGAGATGTGTGTGAATATATTTATGAGAGACTCCTTGAGGTGTATTTATACTTTTTCTAAGTAACCTCTTTCCTTACTTTGGGGATTTCTTGTTACAACCACTTAACCCTTTCATTAATTGTCTTGTAACCAACTAGGGGCTTCGTAAACCATCTTTGGGTCTTCCAACTTCATGACCTCATAACTCCTCGACTGTGAGGAACCACGTGGTGCACCACATATCACCGGAAACGGTATGACAAGGACTATCCATCCATGAGTAAGTTACCTACATTTACTATCCTTCATGACCTTTTTCCTTGATCAACTATGAGTCCCATGACCACACCTTCATGGATTTATGTAGACTTCTTCAAAGTGTCTTCCCGTGAGGGCCATGCTTAGAGCTACGCCACAAGGGGACCACTTTTGAGACTTCTCCAAATACACCCATAACATATGTTGACATCAATGACAACCACTACTTGTTGACATCAATGAAGACCAACTATCCAACAATTATGACAATAATTATAACAATTATGACCAAATGGGACAATGCGTCATTTTATAAGACATGTTATTGATAGAGGTGGAGTGGTCCATACTAAAGCAAGTTGTGGAGACATGTTCACAAAACTAGTATTGTTAGAGAAGTTGCAGTGGAGTGTGGCTTCTCTTGTCTTGCAAATGAGGTGATAAATGGCATTGGGCAAGGTATCATGTAAATTGTTGTGAAGGTGGATATTGTTGGAATTATGACAATAATTAGTTATGGTTAGTTATGGTAATAATACAAATCTACTTATGGTAAGTATTTGGTAGTTCATATAATGGAGGTTGTTCATGAACCAAAACAAGTTCTTGAAGTGATGTAACCATCTAACCTATGTTGTACAGACCCCGTGGATGTTTCCTTGACACACCGTCATGGTTTTACCACGTAAATATCCCATGTTAATATATGTGATTTTTTTGTCTATATTGACATATTTCTTACATATATTATTGTTTCAAACTCTTGAATACCAACACATTCCTAAATGGTATCTAGTGCAAAACCATTAGTGTTGATTAGGGTGCTTATCTGGTATGGACATTAAATTAATGCACCCAACAGAGGCATCCAACTTGGGATTAGACTCTTAGACATCTTACATGAAGCTCAGATAATTCCACCACTCAAGATAGCCCCTCCATTTAGCTAGTCCACCGAATTCCGCAGATCTCTGTCTTCTTTCTGTGTGTGTATCTCTAAGTTTTTTTTACATAATATCTGAGCTATAATGTTCCTAAGGGTTGTTAAGGCTTGTGTGGAGTTCTCCTCCATATCCTACACATGGGTGCAAGAATATTTTGTCACTCTATTACATAGATAGGATTGTTTAGGGTAGAGACAGTGAGGATTGGATTAAGGGGATTGCTTTTGTTGTGTTGAAGATTGTTTTTTTTTTGCATGTGCGTAGGTTGTGTTGATAGACAGTTTGAGCTCATGCCAGTTGAGCTGCTCATTTTTGGGATAGGGATGTGGTGGGAGTGATTGAGTACTTCTGGAAACTATGTTGCACTGCAATATACTACTTTCTATTCTAATTTGGTGGATGGATGTTGTTGTGGTCAAGTTGTTGGATGAAGTATGATTTGATGTAGAGATTCGAGACCAAATATATTGTCGAGCTAATAAGGAGAAGGTGATCCGTTGTAGTGTACTACGCGGGAGTATAAATCTATTGCCCCTCTTTAATATCGCTTGGTGGGGAAAACCAATGTTTAATGGATCTGTAACATAAACATCTCGTTCAACAATGTTTTGTGTTGGAATACTGGTTGTTGCAGCCTTGAGAAGAGAGGCCGATTAAAATCACGGTCACGATGAATTAATTGGCGTATCTTGAATGGAAGGTATCCTCTTCGGCTACGGACGTGTGAAGACCTGAGAAGGGGATAGCGGTCATGTGCATGGGATCGATGTGAGCAAGAGGTTGTAGCTTTACGACTCTTCTAAAATCAGAGTATTCCATCTTAATCTTTGAATTTAAAAACATATGGAGTGGAAAAATAATTGCAACACAAATTTATGATTTATGATATATTTAAATTCTATTGGGGCAAATTTATGATATATTTAAATTTTATTGGGGTGTTGAAAAGACGTGATTGTTATTATATGTTTAATATTATTAGGTTATTGGTTTTAAATTTTTATGATTTTTTTTAATTTAATTTATAAAAATAATATACTATTCTCAATGTAACAGTTTGAATAGGTTTAATGATTAAGAATAAATGTTTCCTTGTAAAAGATTATAAATTCAAATTCAAAGAAAGTAGAGTAAGATATGTGTATTTTCATAAACTTTAATAGTCAAAAATTTTAAAATTAAATTATTATTATTATATTAAAATATAAATTTATTAAATTGCCATGAAATATTATTTATTGTAAAAATATTTATGATGTTTATGCTAATCACAATTATAAAGCTCAAATAAATTAAATGGTCAAAAAATTGTGACAATGACATATACACATTATATATTTTATGTTGGCCAAATACCAAATGGTGTAAGGATTGTTTAAGGCATTTTGAAATGGTCACAAGAGAATCATAGATTTATGTTATGGCGTTTTTACATTAAAGTTATACAAATTCGTGTTATATTAAAGTTATGAAGTGTGTGAAAATGTGTTATAATTACATGAGATTTCTGTTATGGTGTTTTTACATTAAAGTTATTCAAATTTTTGTTATATTAAAGTTATGAAGTGTGTGAAAATGTGTTATAATTACATGAGGTATGATATTAAAAGTTTTGGTTGAATAAATGAGTTTGTTGTTTTTTTCATTTAAGTTTGGTTCATTAGTGTTATAAATATGAGTTTAGATTGGTAAATGACATTTTAACATTAGATTTTTTTTTATAAAAGATATTGAATGTCAAATATAAGATGTTCATCTAATTTATTTATTTTTAAATATGGTTTTTGTTATGAGGGTGTCTAAATAAATGGGCATTGTGTGTTTTCCATATTAATTACTCATATTTGGTTTAATCTAAAGAAATTTGATTTAGTTATGGGTACATTATCTATGGTAGGAGTACTTATAGTAAGTTTTATTGTTGACAAATGTGATCGCTTACATAACTATTTATTACTATCAAGTGAGTGGTTAGTAACCCATCCATTTAGATGTGCTCATAACACTCGAATATTGTTGTCATATTTGGTTTAATCTAAAGAAATTTGATTTAGTTATGGGTACATTATCTATGGTAGGAGTACTTATAGTAAGTTTTATTGTTGACAAATGTGATCGCTTACATAACTATTTATTACTATCAAGTGAGTGGTTAGTAACCCATCCATTTAGATGTGCTCATAACACTCGAATATTGTTGGCATTGGCAAAGGCACAGTGAATCCAACATTGGAAATGAGTTATGTAGTGGGGGTGTAGATGAATTCGATTTGAATTTTTATCTTTGGAGGAGTTCAAGGGTGTTAAAAACAAGGGTGAGACACTTGATTGTGGCTCAGGGGTCAAAGTGCATAGCTCTCATAAGGTAGAGCATTGTTTGTAGGTAATGAAGATCTCATGAAGAAGGGATGTTGATGGAGCCAATATTATCATAAGTAAAACCAATTGAGGGTTGTAACAAAATTGGTTAGAGACTCAATTTTAAGAACCAATTTACTAAAAAAACACATAAAATATGAGATGTTGTCACGTTAGTGTTATGTTATATAACATCACATTAAAAAAATGAAAGTCGGCTCAATTAAAAAAAATGAAAAATAATAATAATAAAAATAAAGTCGGTTCAAATAAAAAAAACAATTACAAACACCGCTACATATTACTCATATATATACTACATACTTGCATATGTATATGACAATATCTAAAATATTAATTCCTTCATATTAAATAATAATAATAATAATTACACCTTAAGAAATTTGATCCATCTCGGTGCTTGATAGATCTGGGTTTAAGATGGATCTACGTTGGTATACATCAATGTAAGTCCAAGCCATTAAACACCAAATATGCAAAGTTAGCTCATGTATATAGCCTGTAAGGGTGAATATAGAAAAATGGCATAGAGTGTAATATATATTTGAAACTAAATACATAAACATTGACCCTCTAAATGGCCTAAAGTTTGAAAAACATCAATCCACAACCTATGGGCTACAAAAAATAACCACATATCTTCATAATCATCCCTTGTATTAGGATCCTAATCATGAATGACATCCTATGCGTCCTCTTATCTCTACCTCTACCTCAATCCTCCAAGGACATCAATTTTAGTGCTTGGTGCTAATTATGGATCTAATTCCATCCACCCTAGGTCATTATCCTCAAATTTTGTATGTTACGTCTTCACTACCCATTCCAAGGAGGGATCAATATCCTCCAAGAGAATGAGATCTAAATCTAGTGTTTTGTTCAACAATTAGCCTCAATCGAAGGTTGCACAGATGAGATCATTTGATTATTGTATAGAGGTTGGGTTGGGGGAGGTTATGGAAGGAGGGGTGGTGGGCATCAAGGGGTCATTGTATAAAATGGTTTAAGGTTTGGGAGGAGAGGGGGTTAAGTTTCCTTTTTTTTTTCATGTATTTTATCTTCATCTCCCTCAAATTCCCTTTCCCCACACTTGTGTACTAGTCCCACATACTGGTTCAAAATGGAATTGATTGATTCATAGGGTTTGGTCACCCACTCATTTAGGGTTGATGGAGTGTGCACTGGTCTATGCTGGTCAGTTCTGATTTGTTCCAATGGTTCCAATAACGTTGAGTGGAGAAATTGTTGAACTCCAATTATGACATTGGAGACCATACTTTTGGAGATCGAACTAATTTGTAGTAACATAGAACCTCAAGTGTGACCATTCTCAAGTGTTTTCCTTGTAAATGGGTACATAACTTGCTATAAAACCAAAAGTGGTTCGGCTCTAAATTGAGTCATGTTTATTAAGTTTTTGTATTAAGAGAGAGTGTTAGAAGAATACAAAAATATAATGTCAACTAGCCACCCCATGGGTACAGAACTTGCTATAAAACCAAAAGTGGTTCGGCTCTAAATTGTGTCATGTTTATTAAGTTTTTGTATTAAGAGAGAATTTTAGAAGAATACAAAAATATAATGTCAACTAGCCACCCCATAGCATGTTGAGCTAGTGGTTAGACCGAACGTGCCGAAATCTTAGTGACTTGTTTCCCTACATATCGATTTGTATGATAGTGAAGGGTTTTAATATATAACTTGTTATAAATAAATATCACTATAATCTACTTAGTGTTACTTTCTATTTGTATATCTCTTAATTTTGTTTTCACAATTTCCTCTCCACAAGCCAAAAATAGAAAACCCATTATAGAGATCAAGACTAACTAAGCATAACATAACCATGTAAGTAAAATAAAAAGTTATTGAAATAGAATGTAGCATAAGAAACAAACAACTTCTCCGCCATACCCCAGTAGCCTTTTCTCCATAATTGGATATAGCTTAGAAGAATAATGGTCTCTACGCATATAACAATGAGGGCTACCAAAGATAGGGTAAACTTGATGCAGACATTTGAGTAAATATGAGCAGTGGAATTAAAACAACTCCAAGAGGCGAAAGTGCCTCGAATTAGTATTAAGAAAATGCATTGCATATAACAGACTTGTTGTTGCCTAGAGATTTTCCAACAATCCACTACATATATATTTATTTGACTATGCTATTGGGAAACTATTAAGAGTTGAATACAATAATTTATTTGCACAAATATTGAAAGAACATATGTAAGAAGTTTCATTTCGAGGCAAATAAGAATTTTTTTAAAATGCACTATATGTATACTAGACAATGTTATGCGACAAGTAGGTAAAATTTTACAAAAAAATTGAAATGCTAGAGTTTATAGACTAGTTGCATAGTTTCTCATACGAAAGTACATCAATATATTCTTTTCATGTTGCTTGTAGCAAATAATTTACATAACATTGAAGTTGCAAGTTTTGCTTGTTTTCTCATAGGAAAGCAAATATCTTTGATCTTTATTATATTTGTCTTCAATGATGCCTGAAAATAAAAAATAAAAAATAAAAATAAATAAAAAATAAAAAATAAAAAATAAAAAAAATTACCACATAATGTAATTTTTCGTAGTTATTCATAGTTATTAAGAAATTTTTGTAGATGTAAATTGTGCTTAAGTTTTTGAAACATTTCCAACTTTTTGAGTAGACACTCCACCCATCATTAGGGGATTAGTGATAATATTAGAATAGTAGAGAAGTGTAACTAGCCTCAAGGGTTAGCTCAAGCAGTCATGATCCATATGTGATATCTCTCCCCCTAAGTTGGGGAGGTTATAAGTTTGAATCTTTTAATCCCCTAAGAATTAGGTTTCGTAACTAGGGATAACAATTTACCCAATTTTCCATCCATGGATCATGGGGAAGTACTCAGAAGTAGAGAAAAGTAACCCAAAGATTAAATAGTTGTGGACTTATTAATTGTAGGAAGATTTATTCAATTATTACTTATAAACTAATAAATAATAATACAAAAAATATTAAAGAGGAGGATTCATTCAATTATTAATTATAAACTAATAAATAATAATACTAAAAATATGAAATATATATGTGTGTGTTGGGGGGGGGTGCTAATGGTTAATAACATGTGTTTCCTCCTAGGAGGTCACAGGTTCAAATACAGAGGGGGTAGGGTATGTACACCTCAGTAGACTTTAGCAGTCACATCGTTGCATGGAGGGGGGGCCTTGTCCCATAAACAAGGGGGTCTCATGCACAAATTTGGTGTTTGGCTTGGTCGTGACCTTTAAATTACACACACACACACACACACACATGTATGTATTTGTTTTTATTTTTATTTTTACACGAGGTTCACTACACCAAAGACCGATACTCGCTACATCCACAAATGCTTACCCCCCCAAAAAAAAAAAAAAACTGTTAGAGAACATGGGGAGGCCGAGCATTTTCAAAATACACACAAACACACATATATATAAGAAAAAGAAGGGATGGGACTATACCTTGACCAGTTAGATCGATTAATAATTTTTTACCAGTCTTGACTTGCTCTTATTCTGCTCAATTGGTTGGCTCATTTGAATTGGATTTTATGATCCCCATTGTGTCCCGTCCAACTACTAATTGAAATAGCTACTATCCATCACCCTTAATCTTATCAGCTAAGGAATGAGGATTAGGGATTAGAATGTCAACTACTAAGTTAACAATTCTGGTTGGAGTTTAAGAGCAGGAAATTTAGACCACTGGCTCATGTGAATTGGCTTCTACCATCTATCTCCACTAATCTACTGAAGCTACCATCCATCGATATCAACTAAGGAAGTCCAATAAGACATAGAGGTAATGGTTTACTTTTAATTTACTACAAGTTTCGATACCTACTTCCATACATCGATATCTACCTTCAAGTATCAACTTACTTCAAGCTTCGACCCCCTAATTAAATAAGTAATTGAGCACAATTTGCCAGGATTTAAGGCTAGTTTCGACCTATTTAAGAAAGCATCGATACCTTCTATGCAAATATCGATACCTTCTTTAAAACATATATATGTTCTGTGTGTGTGTGTGTACACACACACACACACATATATAACCCTAATTGCAAACCACATATCCAGAGCCTTCTTTCTACGTGTGGAGTCTTAGAGATCGTTGGTGGTTGTGGTCTCTCCCGGGTGAGGCTCTAACATGTCTTAGTCCCCAGTTTGAATGCGATGGGTTTGTGCAAGGAGGTTTTGGTGATCGTTGGTGGTTGCGCTCTCTCCCGGGGGCAATTTCAATATATCTCTGGTGAGGTTTGTTTGGTGCATGTTCCATTTTGCTGAGTTTGGGCTTGGTGCAACCTCGTTTCCTTTTCTCGACTTGTCTTTTGTGTGGATCTAGGGTTGGTTTTCTTCGCTCGAATATTCCGCTCTAGTAGCCTGGGGTTCTTTTGTGCAGCCTTCCTTTTGCATCCATATTTTCTCTGTGGGTGGCCCTCTCTTTTGGAAGATGTCTTTTCTATCCTATTTTGATCACCCTCTCTAGGATGGGGGTGTTTTTCAGGGTCTGATGTATACACTCTTCTTCGTGGTTCTGGTTTCAAAGTTTTTGAGGTTGAGATCTGAATTTTTGCTGCCAGGATTTGGGGTTTTGGATCCTCTCTTTTTCGAGAGGAATGTATGCCACTCTGACCTGGTCTATCCTGCTTCTGGGTTTTCCTTGGAGGATTTCAATGATGTCTGCTCTCAGCAAGGTTTTTTTGGATTTTTCCCACTCATGTTTGTAATTCCTTTCTCTGGTGAAGTTGGTTGTTCATATTTTGATGTATGCTAATATCGGGGTCCTTCTGGAGGGTGTTTATGCCTCTCTCTTCCTCATATCAGTTGGGGGGTTTGGCCAGAGCTTTGATATCCTTTCTAAGGGTGCACAGTGTTGATGCATTAACACTTTGAGGTACTTTTTGAGGGCGTGCAACTTTTTGGTTTCTCTTTTTTCTAGTGTTCATAGGTTGGGGTCTTCTATGGTGCCATTGCCTTCTGGTTCTATTGATGTGAGAGCTTCCTGCCACTTTGACCTGGTCCTTCCGCCATTTGGGGTATTCTTTGGGCTTTCTTTCTTGACATTTCTTTCGTGGAGGGGTTTATTGTTCTTCAATGATTATATTCCCAACTCATTTATTGTATATTTTCTTGCGGCTCATGAGACAACTTCTTGGCCTCTTTGGGTTTCTATTCTATGATCACTTTACCCATGGTTGGGTTGTGATCAAGGCACCTACAAAATGTAATTTGGTTCTCTTCGGATGAATAGAATTATGCTTTTTTTCGTGGAAATACACACACACACACACACACACACACACACACACACATATAACTTAGAATAAAAAGTACTCATTATTGATTTGTAATGGAGTAATGGATGGAAAATATATAGCCATAGTCTAAACGCTCTAGGAATTTGAATTTTCCAGCTACTCAAAATAATAGGAAGGGAAATTAATTTTTTTGTTTTGTTTTTGTTTATTTGAAATCTAACAAGAACAATTTTGGATTGATGCAATTGTATATATCAATTGTTAATATTGTAAAATTAGGTTGGAAAAGGGTATTCAAGGGTGATAAAATATTCATGCATTAAAAACAACAATTGCAACAATAAAAAATTGGAAATTCAATAAATATTTTATGATCCGATCCTGGTGATGGAAAACTAGAAAATTTCAAAATTGTAAAATGTTTAACCTTCTTCATATATATATATATATAGGAAAATAAGGGTTAGTAGGCCCCCCGGGATGGGGTGCTAGGGATGCGTAGGACATTGGAATATGGACCGAGCAAGCACATGCTTCACCCATGTATGAGACATGAGGAAGTTTCAAGAGGTTGACAAAAAAAGAAAAGAAAAGAAGGGTTAGGGGTAAATCAAAAAAAGGTTTAGAGATTATAATATTTTAAGGGGGATTGTTAATTTTAATAAGAAAATAAGAAATATATTATTAAGATTTAACTAGTAAATAATCAATTTCTTTGGTAAGAAAGGGTAAGGGTTATAATAATATTTATTCGATTTATAAGAAAAGGAAAATACAAATATTGGCAATGCGGGGAACTTTAGTACTGAAACATATCATATAAGTGCATTGTATTCATATTTATACATTGATGTTTTTTAATTATTGTTATGCAACAATGCATTGGTGCAATGTACATTTTTTAATGCACCATTGCTTATAACTGTAATACAAGCATTGAAGTTTCAAACTACAACAAAAACACTATTCCTTGCAAAGGTACTATTAGCATTTTCGTTAATGTCATCATTCCCATTACCAGGGATTTGTAGGGCACAAATACACACACACACACACACATTGATGTTGATTAATTGGTAATTCATTTCGATCATTTCAAAATATCTAATATGCATCGATGTTTGTTAAAATATCTAATATGCATTAGTTTTTTAAAAATATATAATAAGAACCCATGCTTTAAAAAAATATAAGATGTGTCGATACATATTTTGTGTGCACTAGTGTGACTTATTGTTTGAATTTCACTGAAAAAAAACATCCATTAGAACCTTTTTCCGCCCATAATTTTTTGTTATAAAGAACATCCATTATTTTGGTGAAGGTTTTTTTATAATATTTTGTCCAATATTGTAACACTAAAAACCTCTACTAAAACTTCCACTAAGTTGTGTTTTCCTTATAGTGTGTGTTCAACTCATTGCTCTAACAAGGATTCTATGGAGTCTAAATAAAGTGATTGTTGTACCTATTAGTTGGTTAGCATAAAAAACCCATTGATAACTAGCCTAGGTAATTAATTTATCACATGGGATACCTAGTTATAATGCCAATACTCCTCTAGTAGTAGGTAGCTTTTCCTCCATGACAACCTCCCCTTCAATTGTGCTATAATACATAAGGTGAGGGGGATGGAAAAATATTTCAATGGGAATGCCAACAACCGATGTATCTTTTTCCCAATCAAACTCTCCTTGGTAGTATCAACATAGTGGAGTGGTAGTGGAAGAGAGCCCAATTCTATTGCTCCTCTTGATATGGTATACTAGCAACAACTCAATGTCGTGTCATATTCAAGGGTAAATTGACAACACATGCACCCAAACATGATGCCATTATCCATTATTAGGAGTAGTACGCAACATTCAAGATCTTGTAACAAAGGATCCAATACCATTATGAGAATGGTTTCCTAATATTTTGTTGGTGGTTTATACTAACACCACATTAATCAGGAAAAAGGTTGATTGTTGATGATTGAGCTAACTAGGCATTCCTCAAAATATTTAGCAACCTTTGATTTTTTCTCTTATCTCTCTTAGTAGAATCATTCTAGACAAGAAGTAAGAAACATGAAAGAATGATAGTCTAAATGGCCTCCTTTTGTAATGTCTCTGATGCACTAGATGTGACAAACATGGTATCACCAACATAATTTGTGGCCCTACTAGAGAATTATAGGATGGTCTTGACCAACGCAGGGATATATAGATCTTGGTCACCTTTCTTCCTGAATCAATCATGCATAATTAGTGGAATTAACGGTCCCTCCGATAACCTCTACCAAGTCCTCACACTCCTTTGATTTTGATACAATTTTGAATAAGATATCAAATTTTTGGAAGGTATCTCTGGAAAATGAGGCAAGTGCTCCAAGCAAAGATAGGAAAGAATCAACTCGCCAAAAAATTAGTTGTTATGATCACAAGTATGGGAAGAGTTAGCTTCTCAAACAATTGGTTTCACATATATAGAAAATGTTACATTGATTTTAATATACAAAAAAAATTATTGTTCACATAAAAATTTAAGACAAGGAAAAAAATTGAGATGCACAAAAGTATAAAGTAGAAGGTTCAAATAAAGAGACATAAGTTCAATCATTACATATTCTCACTAATAGTGGATATGATCTTATTGGGGGAAGGAGTCAGAAATATGAAATTACTACATAGTCACTTGTCTTCAATTTTGACCTACAATATGAGGTAAAATAGAAATGTGACGATGTGATGTTCCCATTGGATGCATTTATTTTTAAATTGGACAATGCATAAGATGTTATCACATGAAGAGAAAATAAAATATATCTAAACTGAATGTTATAAACATGCAATTATTTCATCCACAATATGTTATTTTTATGTAGCAAGGGAATTGTCGCAAAGGTGTCATTTTAAAAATTGATTTGACTATAGTTGTACGAGAATATACAGTAGAACCTACGAAACTTACGGGACTATAGTGGGAGAGGAAGAGAAAAGGATGAGGGAAATGAGGGATGAGAGAAAGAGGAAATGGAAGAGGGGGAGGATGGAGAGGGAGAATAAAAAGAAGAGAGGGTGGGGGGGAGAAAAAGAGTAAGAGGGAGAGGAGAGGGGAAGAAAAATAGGGGGGGGTGAGGAAGAGGGAGAGGATATGGGAAGAAAAATAGGTGGGGTGGTGGTGGAGAAAAAGATGAAGAAATAGAGAGGGAGGGGGGAATATAAAGATGAGTGAAAGAAGGGAAGAGGGAGAGGGAGTGGAAGGATTGAAAGAGATGAAGAGGGAGAAGGGGAGGAAGAGGTATTCATTGAACCAATTTTTTAAAATCCCTTCTCCCATATCCAAAACCCAAATCCCATTTAGTTTTAAATCTTCATTTTTTTTTTTAAATAGGGACACATGAGAAAAAAAATTACTTTTGATTTGATGATACCGTACAAATTGGGCCTTTATTTCCCCTATTGAGTTCCCCCATAAATTATTTCAACTCCAACAAGCTCCGACCCGCATCTTCTTGTGAAAATCATATGAGGGGGACCCTCTTTTTTCATATTATATTAAAAATTCACCGGTAGGGAGACAACAATCTTCTTTTTGCATCACCTTTTTTCGAGCTTCACATCAATTTTGCATCAATTGTTCTGATGTAGGAGCAAGGCATTCATTGTCCCCACATCAACTCATCATCATCTTTTTTCAATGAAATGACAAGTGATGCTTCGTATGTTTTGATGCAAAGAGAAATGATACATTGAGATTGCATTGTGGAGTATAGTGCCAACACAATTTTTGTGTTGTGACAATGTTGTGGTAGCGACAAATTTACCACTAATAACTATACTACAAAATTAATCAGTATTATCATATTTATTATAAATAATACTTATTATAATTATAATAAATATAATTGATTTTAAAATTTAATATTTATAATAATTTGTTTTTGTTTTTTAGAAGTTCCCGTGACTTGTGGGGCTAGTATTCCAAACGCTAGCTAAGAAACCACAACCCAGGGGCATCTAAGTCGTAACATTTACCCGGGGATCACACCTGGCATGGGTTGCACCAACCCTTAACATGGATGGATTTTTGGGTGTCTCCTCCCAACTAAACACACCATAAGGGTATTGAACATGGATCGCCTAGCAATGGAACCTGCACCTTAACTAATTGAGCTAGTCAGAATTGACATAATTATAATAATTATAATTAATATTAAAAATAAAAATAAAATAAAAAAACTTATTGATACTATTATTATTAAGTCGATAATTATAATAAAAAACTAATAATTATTATTATAATAATAACAATAATGATGAGAATGATACTACTACTATTACTAATTACTATAATTGTTATTGAAAACTCAAGATAGTAATAATTATTTATCGATTTGTCTCACTCCAAGGTAATGGATGGAATTCATTATTTGTAGTATTTATCACTTTTATAGTTCATCACTTCACTTTGTATTTACATTTATAGTTTTTACTTCATAGTTTGGCATCATTTACGCGTTGTTTATTTATTTATATTGCTCAAAATATTAAGGAATATAACTAGATAAAAAACAAACAATTTTTTTAAGTACTTGTTGCTTAATTTTTTCATTTTCAACATTTACTTTGAGCATTTGTCATTTTTGCTACCATTCACTTATGCACATAACTGAAGAATATGAATACTATTTCATTTCAATATTCCATTTACCTTGCCTCACAAGTGATCTTGGTGAATTATAAATGATCAAAAGTGTGAAATACCTCCTTTGTCACACCTTAAATAAAAATAGCTTGGATCATGAATATTAGCTCTCTAAAAATAAAGCAACTTAATCATATAACATATTTATTTCTTCCATCGTGGTCACAAAAGAATTTATAGTCTAAGTTAGGATTTTGGGCATAGGAATCCAAATAACACCCCACAATAATTTCTAGGAATCCAAATAACACCCCGCAATAATTTCTAGGAATCCAAATAACACCCCACATAGTTGTTTTCCTAGGGAACTTAAAATCCTTCCTAATGGACGTGGTTAATACTACTTAACTTAGGATGCACTTTCATTTGAGTGTCAATACTTAGGTCGAGGTTGATAGTTTGATGAGACCACCCTACCATTTTAAGCTACATTTTAACCCCTTGACTATTAGAGGTCGATAACCCTTGGTCCATGATCTGTGACGAAGTGTCTTAGTGGCCAAACCTAGGATTATCATTGGGTGGATTTCATGGGCTAAGGAAGCACCTAAAATAGATAGTTTTGGTCATATTGGAGATGCCCAAATGGTGCTTCACCATAACTATGATCTATATCATACCTTCACTTGTCGTTTATATGTATTTCATCATCATCCATTGAGAGAATTCAGAAGGTCTAGTTATGATTTGAGTGCAGKATTGTTTAGATTCATAAGAACCTTCTTTTAGTTTACAAAAAYATTGTTCAAAACCTTTCAACATCAAACCTTTACACCATTGTTTTTTGAAACTCAATTGTAAGACGATTGTTGCATCGCCTAAGCAAATATCTCAATATAGACACATTTGCTTTGGGTATTTTCATCTTTGAACACTACCTTATCATTTTTAACCTCAAACATTATCATTTCCCACCTCTAACCTCTATAATCTCTAATCATCAACTATTATAACCGTTAGGATCCCTTGTAATACTTATTCCATTTAACTACTAACCCTTAACCTCTACAATCCCCAACCATTATAACTCCTAAATATAAACCATTATGACCCCTCACCCTAACTATTATAGCCCCTGTTTATAAACCCATACAACCCCTAACCCCTATTACCATCCCCTAACACCTAATATAACCACATATTGTTACAACCCATAACTCACATAAATTGTAACATATAACCCCGATCCTTTTCACCTATAAAACTTAAAAATCATATCAAATTATCCCTAACCGTTATATCCCTTTACAAATAACCCCAATAATCCATAATATTTATAATTCCTACAACTTGTAACATCTACTAACCATAACCCATGTTATCCATGCTTCTATAACCTTAAACTTTATAAACCCTAGCCTCTATCTTCCTTAATACTTATCAATCTTTTCTCCCTACAAACCCTAACCACCTAATGTTTAATCATTATAATCCCCAAGTCTTACGATCATAAACCCTAATCCATATTGTTAGCACTAGAAGTCACTCTCCGATTGCAGAGAGAGTAAGCCCAGTACCCATTAGTTTGTATGTCACAAATAATTTTAAAGAGGTCAAATGGTAAGGAGACTCAAGATGATATCACTTTAACTCAGAAAACTAGACTGGTATGCACAGGCAAGTGAGGTCTTGATCAACTTCAGTCAATAAGTTGGATTAAAGGTGAATAGAAGGAAGACTTGGTGAGGAGAATGTAGAGGGATTCTATGGACATCAGTTCTTCCAGCAGCCTAAGGAGGAAAAACTCAAACACAAGATCCTCTTGGATTCAAAGTTTCAAACACTAAAGTATATTTAAGAAACACAATCATAACAACACAATGATCAAACATACATCATGATGCAGCTACAACAACTCGACTGGATCATCCATGCTCAAGCTCTTAAGTGTGAGAGGGAAAAAGATAACAAAACTAACAGATTAAAANTAAAGTATATTTAAGAAACACAATCATAACAACACAATGATCAAACATACATCATGATGCAGCTACAACAACTCGACTGGATCATCCATGCTCAAGCTCTTAAGTGTGAGAGGGAAAAAGATAACAAAACTAACAGATTAAAACTGGTCACAATACTGTTGAAATCAAACCTTCATAACAACAACATATGACCCTTGACTGGATTCTCCATGCCTGAGTGTTATAACACAACATTTACAGAGAGATGGAAAGAAATTGACTTATATTAAACAGGAAATCTCAAATTCTATTACATAACAGATAACCAGAGATTTCATCAAAGATTTACAATGTGGGAGCTTAGCTCAACCATTGACCATTACCAAATATCAAAATGACTCCATGCTAAAACCTTTGATTTGTGAAACCACGAATCCTTGGATCTTGTGCCACGTGTCCCTCTGAATCGGAGGACTCCTACTAATTTTCGAGTTTCGAGATGGACCTGCAGACGAGTCGACTTGCTGACAGTCCTTTTGAGCTTTCCATTTATGGGGGAAACGATGTTCAACCACCGCTCCCCAACTTCATTAATTGTCTTTCTCAGGGTCCGAATAGGCCCGAGTTAACTCGACACCTGGAAACATGACGGCCTTACTCTGATCTTGGCCATCTAGATCTGCGTTGGATGCTGACAAGGATCTGGTGCAAACAACATGAAAGCTGACTAGACGACAACTAGGAGGGAGGTTGTGGTGAAAAAACGATGACTGAGAATATGTGGGAGTCAACATGCAGGAGTTGAGGCAAAAGAAAGAGGATATGTGTTAACACATATAATCATTAAGCCCTATCACACTTAATCCCTAATCCCACATCACCCCCAACACATAACCCTTATAAACATTGACCCATATGATCCCTTGCCTAAACCCTAAACCATACAACCCATAGTTCCTTCCTCACTAAATATTGTAAACACTAAACAATAACCCCTATAAGATGCCCCTTATAATAACTAACCCCAATAACCATTCTATTCAATAACAAGTAATTTGTATAAATATCTAACTCCTATCACCCTTAACCTATCAGTCTATACCCTTAATGCATAATCCTTGACCCCTAATTTGTAACCATTTATACCCATATAACCCTTAACCTCCATGACCCTAAGACGCTACCCCATAATCCCTAACCTTTAACCCTTATAATCATTAGCCTTTATATCCCTCAATTCCTAACCCATATTATTCCTAACTCCCATTACACCTAAACACTAGCCACTAATCCCCAGCCATGAACCCTTACAATTGTTAATCCATATATTTCTTAACTCCTTACCCCTATCATCCATAAATTATATAATTTATAACCCATACCAGGGATTATTTTAAGGATGGATATTTATTTTAAAATGTAGAAACCTTGGCGGACCTTACTAGTCCCTAATATGCAAACTATAAAATGTTTAGCAATATTTTTTTAACAATATTCAAATTTCTAAGGATTTTATATAGTTTGTATAAACTTTTGGTGATATTTAAGGTAAAGTAATTTTATCCTATAGAATTTGGGTGAATCATTTTTAGAAAAAATGGAAATTGGTGAATCTCTTTTTGGGGAAAATCATGGAAAATTAGCCCATGGGTGAAATAAATACCCTAAAATTTTCCCCTTGTCCCATACCCACTATAACCCCTAGTCCCTATAACCATTATAACCCTTATCTAGTAACACTTATTATGCATAACCCTTTAATCCCTGACATGCCATACCAATATTCCCATGGAACCCCAACTCCTATCCCCTAACCATGGACCCATATGACCCTTAACACATATATAACCCTTATAACTTATAACTCTTATCAAAGATTAACCTCAAAGAACTATAACCCCTAAATCGTATAACTAGATCTTAAACCCCATACTCATATTATATATAAGCTTTGACCCCTAACCGTTGTCACCCTTAATCCCTATCAACAATAACCCTTACAACATCTAAATTTTATATTCCCTAACAACTATAAATATTAATCAATAACTCCCAATATACTACATAACCGTAGAACCTTATGCACCGAACATATATAATCCCTTACCCCTATCAACATTAATCCCTATCATTATTAAACCCTAAATTCTAATATTTAAACCCTAACCCTAATAAGTTTTAGTCCAAATAATATTGAACTTCCATAAATCATATTCACAAAGTCATAACAATTATAAATCCTAACTAATAACCCTTATAAACCATAACCCTTTTAAACCTTAATTTCTATCAAACCCGATAACTATAAACGCTAAAATCTATGAAACCTAGACTCCATAACTCCTAACCCTAAACCTTAACCAAAATCAATGTTATAACTCAAAATTACAATGATCGCCCAAAAATCATAAGTCTTATCATCTCTATACGCTATCCCATATTACATGTAAGAACTAATCCCTAACCCATTGTTGACAATTGAAAAATTCAACGAAGTTTCGCCCGCAAAGTATTGCTAAAGCCTATTATTATAAAAACTAAATAATACTAGTAGGTGGGACCCCCTTGAACTATTGGGAAGCAGATCTGTTCATTTTTTATGTTGAGATGATGTGCAACACATGGTTGATCAAGATCTTGTTTTTATTGGTTATAAATTGAGCTTATGAAAGGTTGATTCCTTATGTTGCTACAACTATGTTATTCATTAATGTCATTGTTGTATGTTCTTATCGCACCTACATAACAAACATGTTAGTAAAATTACATGAAGGGAATTTTTGAGAGAAAAAAAATACTAGAACGATTGCAAGAGGAATATTTAAAAGCTATCCTAACTATACTACATGCATGAGGACACTTGATGATTATTGTTAAGCCTAAGCTAACAAGTAAATGGTTGTGAAATTATGATTGAATTACATGTTTAATATGCAAATGGTTGAAATGTGGGTGGCGCATTTGGCAAGGTGATAATGCTAATGGTTATGCAATGGTTGATGGATTATGTGGCCGATGTACATATGGTATCATAGATTGAACGTCAATGGCTCATTTGATAAGGTGGTGAACGTTGATGGTTAGGCGATTTTGTTTGATTTGTATGATGTGAAATGGGATATGGTGATCGTGCTACTAGATTTGAATGCGGTGATGGTTTCGATACATGTTTGATTAATCGTGTTAATGGAGAATTGTTGGCATGTACTATTGATTTAATGAGATGTGGGTGGAGGCGAAATGCATTTACTGCACGCCACCTTTACCCTTCCCGTTGGCCACCACCCTAGTCGGGCTATTGTTCGATCTTGCTGTCGTGTTTATGCTCCAGAATTTTAGCAGGGTGGAACCGCTCGGCCACCTCTCGTTTTAGGGATTTCGATTAACAAGTATGTCCCTTTTTTGGCCATTCTTGACTTCACTATGGTTATTAAATGATTACTATCTCAGGTGTATGGGTTTGTGTTTTTCCTAAGCATTGTAATTGTGTGAAATTTTGGTTCTTGAATGAAAAAAGGATGGTTCTTCCTGTAATATTTTTGAGTTTGTAGAGGTTATCAGTCTTCCTGGTGATAACTCTTTGTTACTACTACTGGTTCAGTTGGAGGGTTTTTGTTTAAAGTCTTGGGTGGAAACTATCTTCATGCACTGTCACTATATCTAGTCTCTGAATTTCCTGGGTTTAATGGTCTAAGGTTTTTTGCATCACTATGTTGTGTTTCACTTCGGCATTATTTGTTCCACCGCTAAGGGTCACAAAGTGAGTATTCTGTTCTTAACTCGGCCTTGTCTCCACCTCATTACTGTGGTAGTTGGACGAAGAACACGAGGGTTATACCCTGTGTGCTTTAATTAAATTGCTCGACCGAATAAGATCCTCGCCCTTCTTTTTGTCCCCTTGCCATGGATTGTTACATGTCCACAAATGACTCATGTATCTCTCTGTGTGCACACCCTTGGCCTCGAAAGTTCCACCATTATGAGGAGTTGGCTCTGTTCTCTGGTGTCAGTTATAGAGTAGACCCTTAACCCTCTAGTCTCGAATTTTGTAGAGGATATTTTCGTGCCTGTCAAGTTGATACAGGTTATCGTGGGTCGAATGTATGGTCGAGTACTAGTGAATGCAAATTCACCCAGATTGTATTGTTCATATGGCAGTCATGTTGTTTTATAATTTAGTTATTGCATCTGTGATTATAAGAATAAACCCTTCGTTGAGAATTGCACCTTCAAATATACAATCACCCTCCTTATGTTAATACCTCAGTATTGTTACTAGAAAGGGGCCCTGCCCCGATTCAATTGGATGCGTGGGTATGCATAGCTACCACGGCTTGTTCGGTTGATTGATTTTCTACAATAGTGGGAAATTATTTGGAAGATACATGATCACTAGTTTTTTCACTAATGATTATTTGAATGTTTAGCTATCATCGATGAAAATTCTTAACATTGCTCATGTCGCGTTGGGTGGCTGCAAATAGACAATGGTCATGGTAACTAAGGGGTCAAACGACTACTAAACTGGATGATTGTAGAAAGGATATCCACTGCAGCCTTGTGTTGTTGATTGAATAGGCTTGAGTGCACACAGCATGGTCGATCACAGTGTGATTAAATCGATATCTCAGTGCGATATGTTGAGTTGTTATCGTGATTGTGTGTTTGATTGTGTTAAGTGGAAATGTTGCATCATGGAGTTTTGTTAGTTGCGCACTCTGTGTAGTATGGATAGCTTGGTTTTCACACTCAGAGGCACCCACAGAAGTTTTAAACTTGTTTATTTATTGCAATCAATCACTTGTCAAAACATGCATGTTGTTGATGACAGTCGTGTTGGATAGGTGGCCCAGCTTTTAAGTCACATTGAATTGTTTTTCTTTTACAGTGGAAGAACTACATTGCCTAGGCAAATTACCTTGTGCATAGCTTGTGTCTAAATGATGGTTGTTGGTTGTATGATTAATTGTCATTTCAGGTGTGGCAATTTGGTCTTGATTATTCTGGTTACTGCATATATATGTTAACGAATATCATTGCATTTTGATGGGCTCTACTACAGTAATAGTGACTTCATTATTGTTTTGAAAGCATGACTTTGAGTATAGTTGTGGATTGAAGAAATGCATGGGCAGTGGTTGATCTTGATAGTTACAGATTGGAATCAGGTATTGTTCGTAAATTGTTATAAAATGCAGAATGTGTAAATGAAGGGAACAAAACCTCCTACAAATTATGTGGGATACTTACTGTTTTGTGATGGCACTGTGTTGGATATTTGATTATTGGACGGTGAACTAGTTAAGTACACAATAATCGTTATTCGTTCACGATGGTTGTTGGTTGGTGCATCTATTCTTACTGCATAATGTTTTGTGGATCACTTGATTAATTTCATGAACAATAATCGTTATCCTCCCCTCCCATTATCTCATTTTCCGCTAATTACAAATCATATCACCTTCCCATTTCATTTTTTTCACCCCCTGTTCTGAGATTGATTACAGTTAAGAGAATTCTCGTGTCAAATTGGATGAAAGTGGCAGTGTCTTGGGTGGATTGCAGTGAGGTTTTATTGGTTGTTTTACAGTTGATTTCTGTTGTCATTGAGCAGTGACCATGTCTTCTCCCCTTTCATTAATATAATATTTTCTCTCAATACAAACCTCTCACATGTCCTAGGACCCTTTTTCACTCCCTGCTCATTGATTAACAGTAAAACAATTTGTATGGATTGGATTGCATGAATCTGATACATTATGAGCCAAATCTATTTCATATTTTTAAGAGTTGTCATGTATGGTTATTTAAAAGACTATTTGCTAATCGATCATGCATGCAAGATGAGCTTTTTCAGTCGAGGAAGCCATGGCCAAGGAAACAGAGGTAGAGGTAACTGGAACTGAGGCCCAAGAAGGCCCAGGTTCTCCATACATTTTGACATTGATTCAAAAGATCTTGGCCAATTATTTCATGTTGGATTCTTTAACTGGATTGGGCAGGGCATAGTCCAACCTAGGCCTGAAAGGCCTCCATTCCAAGCCCCGCAAGCCCCCGGTATCCATGTACCTCCTCATGTCTCCTTACAACCTGAGGTCCCTGAAAATGATGGATGGTAGGAGATTGTCCACCCGACAGTCTCCTAACATCATGGCTGGCCCAAATTGTCCTTGCTTGTTATCCACCTTTGAATCCCATTTTCCAAGCTTCCCCTGACCACTTGCTAGTGCAATCCTCCCATGCTAGCAAGAGATTAAAAATTGAGGCCCACCATGCCCTTAATAAAGGAAAATCTGTTGTTGCCCCTCCTCACCCTCCAATGGCTCTAACAAATCTGTGTCTTCCCGAATGCATTTGAGGGACGATTGTTCCCACATGATCAACGAGATTAAGCCTAAAGGCTATGCACAGCCAAAGGCAAATTCAGGAAAATCAAGAGGTGCCAACAGCAACCAAGGAAGGGTTGCATCACAAACTGGGAAATATGGCTTTTGAGTTTTATGTTATATATTGTTTTATGACAATTGACTTCATGGATCTTTGGACATCGTGTTTTATTTTGGATATATGAGTATTATTTTTGAAATAATTTCAAATTTCATGAGCTAAAATTGCCAAAAGTAAATATGTTGATGGGAGACATAAGGAGGTGTGTTTTTCTTAACTAATGGTTATGTTATGATTGTTATGAACTAAAGGGAGTCACAAGGGGTCCCACCTACTAGTTATTATTTATTTATGACCCTTATTATGATTATTACTTCCCCCCTAACTAAAGTTAGTTGAGTCTTTTAATTAACTTAACTAATGAGTTGGTTTAACTACTTCAACCAATTCTGACTTGTTAAAAGCAAAAGGAAAGGGAGGAACAAGGGGAGGATAGAAGCATAAGCATGCTAAGGTTTTCTCTTTGAGTTTATGTTGAGATAGTTCAGTTTTCATTCATTCATATATTCATCACAACCTAATTCTCTTTTATGATAGCAGGGTCTTATTGTAGACAACAATATTCGGGGTTGAATCATATCATTCAGACACTTGTTCTTCAGAGGTGTTGATCTATCTTTGATAGTCTGTGTAGACTTGTCTATTTGTGAAATAATTTTCATGACTAATAAAGGCTATTGTGAAGCATCAAGTGGCCAGCAATTTGTGGTAAGTTGATTCAGTTTTTAGAGTTCAGTTTTGGTTTTTTGTCAAAGGTCCTTTTGTATGTTCCATCGATGATGTCTAAGTTTGACTTTGGTCCAAGATTTCTGTATGAGATTTTGTAAAGAAAATGACTCTTTGGTGAATTGGAATGAAATAAAGGATTTCTTTATGTCTCAACTGTCTTGATTATCATATTGGTGTCTTTACTTATGTTCTTACATTTATTTCAGCAATTGTTATATTCAAAAAATTACATAAAAAGTAAATTTCCAGCAAGATTTTGTTGATAAAAGACTAGCCTAAGCACTCGTAATTAATACTTGTGAGTTAGGATGTTATTTTTGTTGGCTATAAACATAGGGTGATATTCCCATCTACTTTTCCTTAGCCAAGTAAAGTCTAAAAATGCTTGAGTAAGATCAATCCATATCTTTTCCTCAACACCCATAAAACTTATATTCCCTCACCCCTAACCCTGATCCACCCTAACCCAAGTAATCTCTAACCCCCATAACCCCTAACATTTAATCCCCATAACATCTAATCTCTCACACACCTATTTGTTTTAACCCTTAGCACCTACAATCCCTAACCCAACAATGTCCTTGAATCCTTATAACCCTAATCCCTTGACACATAAACCCTCACCCATATAATAACGCCATTTTATTATTTCAATTAACTAGTTTTCAATATTGTTTCCATATTGTATAAACAATGATGGGTTCATCGAGTTCTTCATCTTCATTTAATTCAGATTCTGTCTTGTTAAATTCATCTAGAAATAACCTGAATTTCATAAATGAAAAAAATCATATATTTTTACAAGAATACTTTTGATGTCTACTCATAAGTATTGTCTTTGTATTGTTTTTTGTGTAGAGGAGACATGCATGAGTTCTAGTTCAATATCAAGTAGTTCTTCATCCAGTACGAGCTCAAAGCAATCTACTAGTTCATCCTCTACTTAAGATGTAAGTTCATCAATTTATTAATTATTTCATAATAATTGGTTAAATATGACAAACGCATATTTATTTTTTCATGCTTATTACGCTTATTATCTACGGATTGGAAATCCAACTCAAACCATCTCTCATGCCAACACTTCAGCACCACATATTGGAAGGAATGTATGTAAATTATTATTATAAGTAATATAGTTTATGAATTTATGATAAGGTTTTTCATGATGACTAGTAATGTCAATATGTTTGTTTATTTGTATATGATTTGCATGAAACTGGTGAGAGTTCCCCAACTTCTTATCTTGATACATTTCATCCTAGGATTAGAATCACACATCAAAGGATATTAACTGAAATACACAAGCACAACAAACCTTGATCAAAACCTAGTGCATCTAAAGATCAACTTTTTATAGGAAATTGTGATATGCCATTTTCTAGTAGAGAAAAAAATTCAAAGTTAAGTCGAGATGATCCTTTGCAATTTTACTATGAATCATAATTGGTGCATGGTTGTTCCAATTTCAAAGGACTAAAGAACCATATATGATGTATTATAATGGAAATTTACTGACGTGATGGACTCCATATGATGTAGAGTGCACACAAATTCATCCCTTCCTCAAAGTATCATCCAGGAAAAGTTGCAATGTAAGGAAAGCATCCAAATGTTCCTTATATTTTAAAGACTTTTCAAATTCCTTAGATTTTGAGAGTGCAAATGACAGTTGGGTCAATAGGAGGGAAAAATATCCAAGAATACAAAAATTTATCTAAGCCTTTTACCAATAATTCGATACCTTTTATAAGGTGTTTGTGATGTAAAATTCCCAAGAAACCTAGTGCCAGTATATAAAGAGTCATACAATAGATCCAAATATGGTGCTTGGCCTACATCTAGGATTCTCTATATATAGGAGAGTTTTTCTTGTATTTTGATTATAATTTCATGATTACCCCTTCTAAAATCAAAGGAAAAAACATGTGTGCATTTCTTATTGGGGAGATGTTACATTAATAATTTTTTGTGGACCTCGTTATACACACAATGATTGTTGAAAACTGACATCATTCATATATTTTACATCCAAGTACAATATGTGCTTGAATTCATCAAGAAAATTAAATTATTATGTATATGTAAATGGTTGGTCGTGCATATTCTTCCACCCAGTTAAGTTCCTTCCCAATATCCCAATGGCATCTATAAAGTTGAAATCCCAATTACTAAACAATTATGGTAGCACTTGAGTGATTTTCTCCCCATCTATCAAAATCTCTTGCAAGAAGATAATTGAAGGTTTGATATTTTCAACATGTCTCTTTAAGGATAAATTCTTTTAGGGGTTAGCCAACCATTTGAAATTTAGGGTTAGAAAATTCATTTGAAACCCCAAAAGGGGAATTTACCCTAAGATCCCCTATGAAGGAGCACCGTTTCCCCTGTCAGATTTCTAAAGATGCTTGTTTTTTGGCCATGGACATGTATGATTTCCATATCACCAACCAAGTCAACAACATAGCTCAAAGCCATTAGAACAATATACTCATTATGAGCTCAAAATGTCACTTACAGGAATTCAAACTTGTGTAGGGAGATTAACACTCCATCCCACAACCACTTAGACTAGATTCAATTAACTATATATATATATAATAATAATAAAAACTTGAGGAAGACAATACTCCATCCCACCCACAAACATTTGAACTCAATTAACTACCTAACACACATGCTCGTCATTTTTAAATGTGTTTCTTAAAAAACCTTAAATTTCCCTTACTACTTTACTCTCAAATATAAATATTAACGAGTTATTTCTTTTAGCATCTTGTGATTTTTCCTATAAAATATCCCTCAAATTTTATTTTATTTTACTTTATCAAGCAATCTTATCTTTAAATTTAATTTTATTTTACTTTATCAAGCAATCTTATCTTTAGTTTAATTTGAAAATAATATTTCATTAACACATCTAGGACTTTTGTTATGCTTAAAATATATATTTAAGTAACCTTAAATTTTATTTTATTTTACTTTATCAAGCAATCTTATCTTTAGTTTAATTTGAAAATAATATTTTATTAACACATCTAGGACTTTTGTAATGCTTATGGTCAATGCTTTAAAGTAACCTTAAATTTTATTTTATTTTACTTTATCAACCAATCTTATCTTTAGTTTAATTTGAAAATAATATTTTATTAACACATCTAGGACTTTTGTTATGCTTATGGTCAATGCTTCAAATATTTTAGTAAATGATACATGGTCAAATAGAAAATGATAAAAATGATAAAAGATCTCTATAAAATAATATGTTAAAAATGATATAAGATCTCTACAAAAGATGGCAACAGAAAGTAAAAAATATGTAAAATTGAACTTAATGGAAAGGTAGATAAAATATATCATTAGGAAACTTTATGTTTAAATACTTATTAGAAAGAACCTTTTTCAAATCATGGCATTTTCAAAGATTATATTTTGTTTTATAAAAGCTATTGTTAAGATCAACATACATTTTTAAAAAATGTAATTTTAGTTTTAAAATAAATGTAATTTTAATTTTAAAATAAGAAGAAGAAAATGAAAATATGCAATATTAGTATTTCTATAAAAATGTAATTGTAGTTTTAAAATAAATATAATTTTAATTTTAAAATAGAAAGGAAAAAATGAAAATATGCAATATTAGTATTTCTATAAGTGCTTTTGTGAAGCTTTAATTATAATATTGTACAAGATTTTATTCCCACACCTTGGGGATGAGTTTCTCATGTTTTACCATCTTTGGTGACTTTGGCAATGCAAGTGGTTCTCATTTTAAATGGGATGTCCATAAATATGTGGTTGAAAAACATTTTTTTTAAAACATGGGAGTTTGGAAGACATTCATTGATAGTTTTGAGGGATATCTAAACAAATCAAATTCATATTAATGTCATTATGATATAAGTTCTCTAAACTAAAAATATATTCAATTACTAATTACACATTTTAATCATATCAAATATTATTTATATAGTGTTTATTGAAATGCTAAGAAAAATATTTATTTAAAAGTGATAGTCAAAACAATAATTTTCTCTCTCATATTTAGTAGGGAAAGTTTAACATCCATATAAACCAGTTCTATCAAACCTTTTATTTAAAATTTCTACTTTTAATGGATTGTATCATAATTCATATAAATGTGAGCATACCTTCCCTCCACTCCTAAAATCCATCTTACATACCCTCTCCCCTTTCCCAAAATTTGGTGTAAATAACTTTTTTTTAGAAGAGCCAAAACATGTCAAATTAAATTTTGTGATTACTACCATATTATTATAAGGTCTCAAAGTTATTTCAACTCATGTTTCTTATATGATTAGGTAAGTTTTGAATGAAGGTCCTAAAGTGAACATGATATTGAGTTGGGGGTTGTACTTGGTTGTAGTTGTAATATCCACTATATATATATAATTTTCTTTCTAAATAATTACAAAATTTAATAAAAGAAAAATTATATATGATTGTGATCCACTTATAATAAGTAGAGTTGTTAGGATCCGATTCTAACCCCTCTTCATGGATAATTAGTTAGTAGGATATTTTTTCTATGTAATAAAGATCAACATTAATTAATAAGGTCTAATAAATAAAGGAGAATAAGTCAATGTACGAAGACTTAATAGAAGCTTTTGCTTATAGAAAGATCTTCCTCTAGAAGTTTCCTTAGAAGATATAATTAGTATAAATAAGAGTAGGAGGCAATGCATATTTTTGTCTTGGAGATTATTGTAATAGAGATTTGCTCTGCCGGAGTTTTCCCCCTCGAAGAGGCAAGTGAACATTGCTATCATTAATAAAGGTGCTCTTTCTGGTGTTATTCTTGTATTATTATGGTATTGTTCTTGATATATCATTGTTGCTTTGCCATTACTTGCTAAATATTTTTGTTCTTCATATTATATTATATCTAGAATATCGCAAGTGTTATCAGAGCTCTTTCCTAGGTAGAACTTGTGTGGTAAATTTTTTCAGGGTAGAGACGTATTTCGACGTCTTTAAGCTACAAAGATTTGTCACTCCACGCATAAACCCGCAGTCGGGGACTCATACACACAAGAAATACAAGTGATACTTAAGAGAACATTGTTGGCCACCCTTTTAACCCCTGTTGGTACCCTTTCGAGTGGTAGAGCATCAGACAACACATGTATACAAATCGACCTAGATCTCCTGAAGACCTCTGTAGATAAACCAATTGGCCACCTAAATGTTATAGTGCCACCGAGAACAACACTTGGGAAGATACTCTCTAGTACCTAGGTAGTCGAGTGGTATGACTAAGGGCACGGTCTAGCCTCCTTAGTTGGTGCCCTAAGATATTGGGCCAAGTACTACTGTTGGACCCCGCACATATATCAGAGAGCTATAACACAAGGCAAACCCTTGTCTGTAGAAACCTTGAATACCCTAACCCTTGCGACGGAAACATAAATAGAAAAAACAAGATCTATTGCCATGCAATTGTGTCTCCTGCATTCTGGTTGTGAAGTTTCTACACATTTCTTCCTGTTAAACGTTTGGCCATTTCTTCACTGTAGTATTATCCAGCCCGGAGTATAACTCTGCATGAGTTAAAAAAAATATCTGGGGCATGTCATCACCCTTAATTGTAACCTAGTCCATTGCATTCTTCTCTTCATTCTGATTGCAGTGGTACCCATCACTTTTAATCCCTTTTTTTTCTCTCTGTGGTCCCACCCCTTTTCGAGACACCCTTATCTGAGAATCCTTTTTGTATTGATCACCTTGGTCCCTCTCATTTTTGTGGTCCCGATTTCAGTCCTGACACCTCATCTACTACCTAATCCGCTACCATTCCAACCACCCTAGCCCAGACCCAAGAAGACTGGGAGACTAGGGTGTCCCACTTAGAATTATGAATGGACTTCGTCCCCGCTACCATACGAAAATAAATCAATGACTCCATCCCTGCACTAGTCAAAGCAACCATCCATGAAGCCATGAATCCATTCACAAATGGTAAGCAGGTAGAGCGCAATGTAGAGGACCCTCAAAATTCCCATTATGAGCATACTCATTCTTCCCACTCCCCTTATGGTTCTCCGCCCTCTTGGAATAAGGTGCCCAAAGTTGACATGCATAAATTTGATGGATCGAACCCAACAGGGTGGGTCTCTCAAATGGAACATTACTTCTCCCTCCATAATATTTGGGATGATGAGACCAAACTCCATGTAGGGGTTTTGTACCTCGATCAAGAATGATGGCAGTGGCATAAGAAATGTTATCCAATAAATCCCACTTGGAACCTGTTCACTAAAGTAGTTTGTGCCTGTTTTGATAGGGAATCACATTTTTTGGGTAGACTCGCCAAGCTGCAACAAACTGGATCAGTCACATATTTCATCACGACATTTCAACAGTTGGTTATCTGGATTGAGGGCTTATCTGATGCATTTTACCTTGAATTTTTTATCAGTGTCTTAAAGGAAGCCATCTGGGCTCATGTGAGCATGCATCATCCAACTACCTAGTTGCAGGCATGTCAATTAGCAAAGGAAGCTGAGACCATCCTTCAGGCCCCACCCATGAAGGCTCCAGTTCTCAAGCATCCTCGCCTTGGGGCTCACCCAGCTCGACATAAACATTGAAGGTCCAAAAATTATCTCCAACTGAAATGGTGGAACGTCGCAAGCAAGGAATTTGCTACTATTGTGATGAAAAGTACTCACCAGGGCATAAATGTAGAGAAAAAAAGTTCTTCCAGATTGATGCATCTGCTTCCTCTCCTTCTAAAGACATCTTATCAAATGAGGCTCCACCAAGTGATCACGTCGAACCTTCAATTGTAAACCCTGGGGAACCAGAGGAACCCTTCATATCGCTTCATGCACTCTCATGTATTTCGAACCTGCAGACATTGAAGCTCAAGGGCTACATCAAAAATCGGTCAGTGGTGGTGTCGATTGATAGTGGTAGCACCCATAATTTTATTCATCACTGGCTTGTTGATGAGATCCATTGTTTTGTCCACCATGTTTCTAATTTTCAAATCCTCATTGCTAATGGTGGTACTATGAAGTGTGGGGATCGTTGTGAGAATGTCAAACTCCAATTGGGTGATTATAATCTGAAAACAAACATGTTCTCTAT
>SNQJ01S0025663.1:52508-67981 GCA_010110895.2 Picea sitchensis
CCCCCCCCCCCATCGTTAAAGGTAGAATAGTTGGGGGATTTGATATTGTCTATCGGTCGTAGATCTGAGCGCCCTTTGCTCAGTCGTTGATCTAGGTGCACCTTTTACCACAGAGCGTGAATCATATTACATTGAAAAAACTTAGGATAGCACCAATTTGTGGGTTTTTTGCACTGCTCCCCTTTCATTTTTTCACCAAGGAGTTATAACACAACATTCTAACATCAAAACAAAGAATCTCAACCAACTTTATGCTTGTTTTATTGAAATAATATCCAATTAACCTATGTCCTAATCTATTTACCTAACACATTTAACCCAAATTAGACTGTGGGGCTAAAAATTACTCTACCCTAGGGCTATTTGATCAAGTTTAAATAGATTGATCAAATTTATTCACTAACTAACCTATCNAATATCCAATTAACCTATGTCCTAATCTATTTACCTAACACATTTAACCCAAATTAGACTGTGGGGCTAAAAATTACTCTACCCTAGGGCTATTTGATCAAGTTTAAATAGATTGATCAAATTTATTCACTAACTAACCTATCTAACTTGGCTAAGATTAAATTGTTTAGCCAAGTTTTATTCACTAATCCTAACAACATAAATTTAAAAGACTTGACCATGGTTAGATTGTATGAATCAATCCATTATTATTGCATGGGGTTTTGCCATTTTCTTCTCATGCCCTCTTTTGGTCTTTTTCTTTTTCTTTTTCTTTTATTTTTTCTTTTCTTTTTTGTAAATCATTTGCAGAATGAAATATTATTTACAATAGAAATATCACTAGGGGAAAATTTGTCTAGTCACCAGTTGATCCTATGAAACATAGGGTTATAATAGAGCCAATGAAGTTGAATACTTGGCACACATTGTCAGTCGAGAAGGGGTAAAAGTGGACCCCAAAAAGATACAAACTATGCAGGAATGGACATGACCCAATACCTTAAAGTGCCTTAGAGGTTTTCTTGGTCTCACGGGATATTACAAGAAATTTTTCTACCATTATGGAAAAGTTGTTAAGTCGTTGACCGACCTTCTTAATAAGAATGCATTCCATTGGAATCCTATTGTTGAGAAAACCTTCACAGACTTAAAGAGGGACATGTGCACTACTCCTGTCCTAGCAACGTCTAAATAAAACAAAACCTTTGTGGTGGAATCAGATGCTTCTGGAACTGGTATAGGCACAATGCTCACAGAAGATGGTAGACCTTTGGAATTTACTAGCCAAGCGTTGAGTAGCTACAATCTCGACAGATCTACGTATGAAAAAGAAATGATGGCCATTCTCCATGCGGTGCACACTTGGCAGCCATATCTCTTGGGACGTTGTTTTCAGATCAAAACAAATCACCATAGTCTGAAATATTTTTTGGAGCAACGACTATCCTCCCCAGAACAAAATAAGTGGTTGACCAATGTGTTGGGTTATGATTATGAAATTATATATAAAAAGGGCAAAGATAATATAGTAGTTGATGCATTATCACGCCAACATGAGGAAGACGACTCCCTCTTTGTCTTATCCTTACCGATCCCTGATTGGATTAAGAAGTACGCCAAGAGTGGCTAACACTCTCGAATCTCTCCAAGTTAATTCAACGCCTTCATGAGGACCCTAATCCTCCCATCGGCTACACTTGGCAGGATAATATTCTCAGATATAAGGATCGTCTGGTTCTCTCACCCTCTTTAGCACTCAAGCCGTGACTCTTAAATGAGTTGCACTCCTCAACTATTGCGGGTCACTCATGCTTCCAAAATACATTTGCTCATGCCCGTCATTATTGTTTATGGGCAGGAATGAAGAAGGATATCCTTCACTTTGTGACAAAATGTGAGGTGTTCCAAAGTAATAAAGGTGAAACTATCAAGTCTCCAGGCACCCTACAACCCCTACCCATTCCTTCTTCTATATAGACATAAATCTCCATGGATTTTCTAGTAGGCCTTCCTAATGTTGGGAAAAATTATGTCATCATGGTGGCGGTTGATAACCTCTCTAAGTATGCTCATTTTTGTGTCTTACCCCACCCTTTCACCCCAACACTAGTAGCACAAGTTTTCCTTGATCATATTTTCAAGTTACATGGCATGCCTACTTATATTGTATCTAATCGTGATCCCACTTTCACAAGAACATTTTGGAAATAGTTTTTTAAATTACAAGGAACCCAACTGAACATGAGCACATCCTATCATCCCCAGTCTGACGACCAAATGGTCTTAAATTTAGAGCTTGTTATGTAGTTCTTTTCAAATTTACTAGATAACAATAACATGTAGGATCATTGAGAGAAACACAATCACAAGATACACAACATTTGTTCTGGGAAACCCTCACGGGGGAGAAAACCCAACAAAACTTCCTTAATATAGATAGCCAATACAATGCCAAGACAATAAACCAAAACACTAGAGAATATCCAACACTGAGCAATGCACCTCTCTCTTCCTTCTTCTCCCAACTGCATCTCTCCAAACTTGCTTACTTGATGAGTGAATGATTGAGTGAGATAATGAGGCATTGGCTTCCTTTATTTATACAATCTGGCAGGTGCTAGAAAGGTGTCTCTTCACTGGGCAAGGCTGACTTGTCTTCTTAGTGGTTAAAACCACTTTAATTAGCCTGGGATTCAAGTTCTCAATTTTCATAACATATTTAGGGCTTGACCAATCCACAAAAGGGGATTTGGTCAATTATAATGCCCGACATGATCAATCCACAAAAGGGGATTGATCAGATGAATAATAACTCAATAATAATTAGAATACTCTTTGTAGTTACAATATTTCAACACTCCCCCTTAAAAAGAAGGGTATTCTACAACATCACCAGGGGAGAGAGAGGGCGACAACATCAACAACATTTGGAACACCGACTGGCATATCTATAAATCATCGGAATTTTTTCTCATCATCAAATATCATCATTCACAGCAGGGAGTTGGAATGGCATCATCATCATCTGCATCAACATGGATTAGTATAATACTAATGCATCATCATCATCAATAACAACACAAGGATGATACAACATCAACAACAATAGCATCACATCATGAAGGTAGGAGCATCATCAACATCAACACTAAGTTTGAAATATTTAGCACGAAGTTGGCATCACATCAACATACAGACAACGCTGGAAATCTTCAGCACAAGGTTGGAATCACATCATCATCAACATAAAGCTGGAAATGTTCAGCACGAGGCTGGCATCACAACAACATCAGCACGAAGCTGGAAATATTCAACACGAAGTTGGCATCACAACAACATCAACATGAAGATGTAAATCTTCAGCACGAGGCTGGCATCAAAACAACATCAACACAAAGCTGGAAATCTTCAGCACGAGGCTTGCATCACAACAACATCAACACGAAGATGGAAATCTTTAGCACAAGGCTGGCATCAACACTACTGCCCCTTTCGAGGGAGGTCTTTTCAAACTACACCAAGCTTGTCTCGAAAGTGGTCAAACTTTACACGATACAAATGCTTGGTCAACACATATGCAACTTGCTCATAAGTGCCGACATAATGGAGTTTTATAGCTCCTCTCTGCACCATATCATGAATGAAGTGATACCATATCTGTATGTGCTTTGAATCATCATGGAACACAACATCTTTATACAACTATGGTTATCACATAGGATCACAGTGGCTTCCATCTCCAAATAAAATAGATCTTTCAACAACATCCAAAGCCATATGGCTTCACAACTGGTGGAACATGCTGCAATATATTTTGCTTATGCCATTCTAAAAGCAATACTGGATTGCTTCCTACTCTGCCATGAAGTCATGGATAACCCCAGACTGAAACAACATCCTAAGGTGCTCTTTCTATCATAAACACTTCCAGCTTAATCTAAATCAATATATCCATACAATTTGAAGTCATGATCTCTAGTATAACAGAGACCAAAATCCAATGTACCCTTAAGGTATCTCATCACATGTTTTGCATCATCAAGGTGAACACGTTTGGGTTCTACCAGATACTAACTCAAGGCATAACATATATCTGGCCTAGTATTCATCAGATACATCACTGAACCAGGAGCTTCAACTTTGTTTCCATGGGCGTGTTCATGTATTTACACTCCAACATATCAAACCTCTTCAATATTTCTACTACATTCTTCCCTTTGTTGAGGAAGATCTTCTATGAGTTCTTCTAAACTTCGAGACCTAGGAAATATGCATTAGGTCTTTCATCAAACTCTGTAGCGAGTTTCTTCTACATTATGTGATGAGATTTTCTTCATCTTGTCAAGAATACATCATTTACATATAGTAGCAACATCACTGGCTCATCATTCATAACCTTGAGGTAAAGGTTAGAATCAACTTTACTCTTGGTAAATCCCAAGCTCGTTAGGAAACTCTCAATTATTCCATATCAAGATCTAGGAGATTGCTTCAACCTGTACAGAGCCTTCTTCAACCTGCAGACTTGAGTCTTTCCATTTTCAACTGCAAATCAAATTTTCACATCACTTTGTACTAATCTGGTACACTTTCTTAACTGCAACTCAATCTGCACTATCATGTGCTACCTCTATGTGTTTTCTGCAAAGCACTATCTGTCTCACTGCTTGAGAGTATGTCCTCTCCTATTTCTGCAATTGTTCCTTCTAGAACTGGGACTCTACACCTACAGCTTCTCTGAAGCTGAGAATGACTACTTCATTCTCACTATGGTTGCTGACATCTGAGAGTAACTCCTCTACTCTATCACGACAACAACTTTATCTGAAACTGAGAGTGGCTCAATAACTGGCATTGAACGTAGCTCTTCTTCTTTCATGGAGGTAACTCGGTATGCTAGTGTAGTCATGTACTACATCAACTGGCAATGGAGATAAATCAATCTCAAATATAGGGATTTCTCCCCCTGAATCTCATACTATCATGGTAGTTATGGTTGTCTTCATGAATACTGGAACTATTTCTTCAATTATTGGAGTAAGTGTCTCGTCATAGTCTTCTTCCTCTTGTTAGGAGAATCATCTGGACACACATCAAGATTTGTACATCTGCAACATGCTTGATCTGTTAGATCAAACTTGGAATTCAACACTGACTTCTCTTCTAGTCTTACGGAAAAATACATATCTCAGTCTTTTTGACTGGTTTCCTTCTCTGTCGATGAAACAAGGGAATCTTCCCAGGAGATCTCATATCTCCTAGAAGTCTCTGAAGCTACGATCTAGTCTTCTCATGGAATGTGTCTTCGAGTCCTAGAAGATGTCTCTTTATCTGATCCTTTATGAGATCAGGATCACTCTTGATTTATTCTGATTCTACAAGGACTTCATCATCTCTTACAGGGTATACTTGGTGTTGAATACCAAGTCTAAATATGAAAAGTTGAGTCAGACTTCAAACAAGTTCTTCTTCTTGTTAAGGTGGCTTCATTATCCTTTGACCAAGTATTCTATGAGTTATGTTCTAATGTTTTGTCATCTTTGGAGCCTTCTTCTCGTTATAGTCAATCTCCATATGAGATACTACGGATCTCAAAAATAGCTTCGTCTTCATATTCTTCGGTACATGGATGTATATCGTCATGTACACAACTTGGATAGTTTGTTTAATGACTCATTATGTTGCCTCCTACAACCTTCACTATAGTTTCCTTAGGACACGTGTGACCTTCCCGAAACAAGAACAATAACAACCAAGAATAATACTCTTTATAATAATAATAAAGAAAAGGTGAGAACAATCACCACAGTAGCTCCTTTAGAGCTATTACACGTGACAAAGATCAAAAGTAATAAATAGAATACGAAATGAGATCAACACTCTTCTACTGTTGTGATCAATCATTCCTCCATGGTAGCCTGGAACCAACACAAGAAGTTTCTCCTAGAGGATATCTTAGTTGTATCTAGTAAATGATTACACTAAGCATTTACCTCAATATGCTCACATGCTACCAAGTATAAAATAATTCCAAGATTTATATCTCAACTATAGTGTTTTCTTGACACTTGCACGTTTTGAATCTTATCAACTTAATCAATCAAACCTGGAACCTGGAGTTTGTCCTCAATAATGAGTGTGTTTCTTTTCTTCCAAGTCTTCTTCACTCAAGATGACAAGTGCTTTCTTCAACCTGTCTTTTGTACTAAGACAATATGTTATCTTGACAAAAATCTAAGTCAAAGAATAAACTCTCTAAAATCAACTTTAATCAACCTTAATAATTTCTAACAATGGTTAGTATGATTTCAACATACCACCTAGATGTTCATAAGGTCAAAATAATGTCATAACAAAATAAAGATAATCAAACCCGGGGTGCATTAGTCTTCTGAATATGTTGGATCTGGGATCCCTCTGGATCTACGATAGGATATCCTTTCTCCTGCAAGTACCCCTTATAATAATATAGTTGAAACATATATAAGTACATACCTCTGATAGTATCGACGGGTGGTGGTACCAAACAGAAGTAGCGGTGATAGGTAACAAACCTTCAAAACTTCAAAGGTGTTTCAACTTTAAGGTTGGCCAACACTTTACAAAATATTTTAATGCAACTCGAATTGCAGGTGTAACTGCAACTGGTACTTTAGCTGTAACTTAGGGTTTTATGAGAAAACCCTAATTCTTCAAACTTCAAATTTTGAAATTCTGATCCAGGGGCTAGATGCATTGAGCTGAGGCGAGTATGCTGGTGCAATCAGATTTCTAAAAATCCAAATTTTAGCCCTTGAAACTAAGCTTGTGGAAATATGGGCTGGTACTTTTGGTAATGGTTCTGGTTTCCTGGTTTTCTGGTACTAGTGAAAACTAGGGCTTCACTTTCCGGGAGTTATGTCCACTGAAAAGGTGTGCTCAAGGTGCCAAAAGATTCACTAGGGCAGGGCGTACTTCCCTATGTGGTTTTTAGTAAAAAAATCCTCTCCAATAAAAGCCCTAATTTTCTTGTATGACAATCGTGACGTTTTTCTTTATCCAATGAAAGATGCTCTCTTTAGTTTAGCTCTGATACCATGTTAAATTTAGAGCTTGTTATGTAGTTCATTTTCAAATTTACTAGATAACAATATCATGTAGGATCACTGAGAGAAACACAATCACAAGATACACAACATTTATTCTAGGAAACCCTCATGGGGGAGAAAACCCAGCAAAAGTTCCTTAATATAGATAGCCAATACAATGCCAAGACAATAAACCAAAACACTAGAGAATATCCAACACTGAGCAATGTGTCTCTCTCTTCCTTCTTCTCCCAACTGCAACTCTCCAAACTTGCGCACTTGATGAGTGAATGAGTGAGTGAGATAATGAGGCATTGGCTCCCTTTATTTATACAAAATGGCAGGTGCTGGAAAGGTGTCTCTTCACTGGGCAGGGCCGACTTGTCTTCTTAGTGGTTAAAACCACTTTAATTATCCCGGGGGTCGAATTCTCAATTTACGTAATATATTTAGGGTCTGACTAATCCACAAAAGGGGATTTGGTCAATTACATTGCCCGACATGATCAATCCACAAAAAGGGATTGATCAAATGAATAATAACTCAACAATAAATAGAATACTCTTTCCAGTTACAATATTTCAACAAATGGAAGTGGTCAACAAATGTTTGAAAACCTACTTGCAGTGTTTTGCTTCAGACCAACAACACCAATGGGTACAATGGCTCCCCTTGGAAGAATGGTGGTACATCATACATGCACTAAAATGATCCCATATGAAGCAGTGTATGGCCAACGTCCACCTACAATCACTTCCTATCTTCCAAGCAGATCAAAGGTCCAATCTATTGATACAATGCTAAAAGGTTGCACAACCACCCTCTCGGCTCTAAAGGATAACCTCCACATGGCCCAAAATCGAATGAAGCAACATGTATACCAGCGTTGTTCAGGAAGGGTTTTTCAGGAAGGCAATCAGGTGTTTCTTAGGCTCCAACCTTACAAGAAATCATCTCTCAAATCCCAGGGACATCACAAGTTGGCACCGAAGTTTTATGGGCCCTACCAGATCATCAAGCGTATTGGTTTAATGGCCTAAAAATTGGCCCTTCCGGCTACTTCCAAAATCCATTTGGTGTTCCATGTTTCCTGTCTGAAGAAAGTGGTGGGCCAAAATTGCAGGGTCCAAACCATCCTTCCGGAATTAGATGACAAGGGATCCCTTTGGCTCCAACCAGACGCAGTCCTCAATCACCATGAATTCCAGTTGCATGGTAGAACTATCAAAGAATTGTTGATCCATTGTAAGGACACATCACCAGAGGATGCAACTTGGGAACCGATGGCTATACTCCAACAGTTTTCGCACCTGCATCCTTGAGGACAAGGTTGATTTTTAAGGGGGAGGGCATGTTAGGATCCGATCCTAACCCCTCTCCATGGGTCAATAGTTATTAGGATATGTTTTCTATTTAATAAATGTCGACATTAGTTAATAAGGCCTAATAAATAAAGGATAATAACTCAATGTAAGAAGACCTAATAGAAGCTTCCACTTCTAGAAAGATCTTCCTCTAGAAGTTTCCGTAGAAGATATAATTAATATAAATAAGAGTAGGAGGCATTGGATATTTTTGTCTTGGAGATTATTGTAATAGAGATTTGTTCTGCTGGAGGTTTCCCCCTTGAAGAGGCAAGTGAACATTGTTATCATTAATAAAGGTGCTCTTTCTGGTGTTATTTAGGTATTATTTTGGTATTGTTCTGAATGTATCATTGTTGTTCTGCTATTACTTGCTAAACATTTATGTTCTTCATATTATATTATATTCGGAATATTTCAAGAGTATTCCAAAACATATACCACAAAATTATCAAAATGCATGTAGAGTACAAATATAGTGTAAGGTACCAGATCTATTATAATAGCAGAAACATAAATACTACAGAGAATAATAATGGAACAACACAATATATGAAACCACAAGACCAAAATAATACCTTTATTGATAGGAAACAATGTTCAGTTGCCTCTTCAAGGGGGAAACCTCCAACAGAGAAATTCTCTATTACAATAATTCTCAAGACAGAGACTTCTCATGCCCTCAAATCCTATTTATTCTAAATCTATCCACCAAAAGAATAATCTAGAAGAAGATCTTCTAGAAGCAGAAGCTTCTATTAGGTCTTCTTACATTTGACTTATTCTTCCTTATTACTAGGCCTTATTAATGTCGGCCTTTATTAAATGGAAAATATATTATTCTACCTACATGAGGGGTTAGGGAGGTTAGGTCCCTNCCCCTCCTCAAGGCTTGAGATGAAGAAATTGTTGCAAAATGGTAGATGGCTCCCAGGTGGCATCTGATGGAGTTGTATCTTTCCACTGGACTAACAGTGCGTTAATGAAGACGACGCTCATGTTGGTCCAAGATTGCTTGTGGTTGCAACCGAATGTAGCCTTCTTCATCCAACTCAGGGAGACTGGTTTGAGTTTGGAACTTAGTTCCAATCGCCTTATTTAAGCATGAGACATGAAAAACAAGATGGAGCTTAAAATGACTAGGAAAAGATAATTGGTAGGCCATTGGTCCCACACACTTGAGAACTGTATAAGGACCATAAAATTTGGGTGTCAGTTTCTGACAATGTTCAGCCTTGAGTGAAATCTTCTTATAAGGTTGTAGTCGAAGAAACACCTAGTCCCCTTTAGCAAATTGACATTCTGAATGACCTTGATCTACTTGTTGCTTCATGCAATTTTGATCCATGAACAAATTCTCTTTGAGGGCATGGAGAATGGCCTCTAAAACTGTAATAGTTTGGTCAACTATCGGAACCTTCGAGACACCGGGAATGTATGAGAGAACTAAAGGTGGATTTTTTTCCATATACTACTTCAAAAGGATTCATGCAAGTAGTTATATGGTAAGAGTTTTTGTACCACCATTCAACTAGGAGTAACAATTAAGCCCACTGGTTTTTCCTCTCAGATGCAAAAAAATTCAAATATGTTTCCAAAAACGTGTCGGCAACTTCAGTTTGGCCATCAGTCTGTGGATTATGGGATGTGCTGAGACGCAATTGGCTTCCCTGTAGCCTGAACAATTCTTGCCAAAAATTGTCGGCGAAAGTGGGAGCTCGGTCGGAGACAATAGAATGAGGCATTCCATGAAGCTTGAACATATGATCCATGAAAAGTTGAGCCATTTTGGATGTGGTGAATGGGTGTTGAAGAGCACAAAAATGAGCATATTTGGAAATATGATCAATGACCACCATGATGACTGACGTATTTCCCAATTTAGGTAAGCCAACAATGAAATCCATAGAAATATCCCTCCAAATAGTGGGTGGAATCGGAAGCGGTTTTAGTGTGCCAGGGGCTTTGACTATTTCTCCCTTGTTTCCTTGAAAAACATCACATTCTGCCACAAAGGTGCAGACGTCCTGCTTCATAACATCCCATAAAAAGGAACGTTTGACCTTGTCACGGGTTTTGGTAAATCCTAAATTCCCAACTGTGGGTGTTTCATGAAGCTCAGAAAGCACCATGGATTTAAGTTGTGACTATTTTCTTAAATACGGACGAAATTTGTAGCGAAGCTCGTCATTGTGCCAAGAGTACCCAAGAGAAATTGGAGAATTGTCTTGCAATTGTTGGATCAGATGCAAAATTTTGGGATCTTGCAGCCATTTCTGGAAAACAACTTGGAGCCAATCTGGTGTAATGAAGGATAGAGAAAAGAGAGACCCTTCATCTTCATATTTTCTTGAAAGAGCGTCCACAACCAAATTGTCTTGTACTTTCCTATAAATGATATCATAATCATATCCAAATAGTTTGGTCACCCATTTTTGTTGCTCCGAGGATGAAAGTCGTTGCTCTAAAATGTACTTGAGGTTCTGATGATATCTATTAATTTAGAAGCATTGCCCCAATAGATAAGGGTGCCAGAAATCCATGACATGTAGAATGACCAACATTTCCTTTTCATAGATTGATTGGCCCAAATTTTACTTCGACAGTTGTTTTATAGTGAAGGAAAAAGGCCGACCATCTTGCATAAGGAATGTGCCAATTCCTTTCCCTGAAGCATCACATTCCAGGACAAAGGTCTTTCTAAAGTCGGAAAGGGCCAGGACTGAAGTGGTGCACATAACCTCTTTCAAGGCTTGGAAGGATTGATCATCTGTTGGAGTCCAAGTGAAAGCATTCTTTTTAAGGAGAGTAGTTAAAGACACCACAATGTTTCCATAATTCTTAACAAACTTGCGATAATATCCCATTAAACCCAAAAACCCATGCAAGCTCTTGATATGCTTGGGGCATAGCCAATCCTGCATACCTTAAATTTTCTTAGGATCCACCCTGTCACCATCCTTGCCAACAATATGACCCAAGTACTCCACTTCTGAGGCTCCAAAAGCACATTTAAATTCTTTGAGGAAAAGTTGGTGTCAAGAGAGTAGATGAAGAACTTGATCCACATGGGCAAGATGGGATGTCCATGTTTTACTATAGATGAGAATATCATCAAAGAAAACTAAGAAAAAATGAAGGAGAAAAGGATGGAAGACATGATTCACGAGGATTTGGAAAGTGGAGGGAGAATTACACAAGCCAAAGAGCATGACCAAGAACTCATAGTGGTCCTCATGAGTTTGAAATGCAATCTTAGGAATGTTTGCCTCTTTCATATGTATCTGGTGGTAGCCAGAATGAAGATCAAGTTTAGTAAAGTATTCAGAACCACTTAATTCATCCAAGAGATCATCAATGACAAGAATGAGAAATTTGTCTTCAATGGTGAGTTTGTTGATTGTGCGAAAGTCAGGACACATGCGCCAAGAGCCTTCTTTCTTAAGTACCATGACCACAAGAGAAGAATAGGGGCTAGTACTAGGACATATAACACTCACTGGGAGCAATTCTTGAACAATTTTCTCAATTTCATTTTTCTAGGCAAAGGGATGGTGATAAGGTCGAACATTGGGAGGAAGATGTCATGGACTAGGGGAATGGAATGATCATGAACACCACATAAAGGCAGAATTGAATGGGGAGTGGAGAAAATAGCTTGATGTTTGGAGATGATGGATTGGAGGTCATGATGCACAAAGGGTGTCTCAGTGGAATGAATGGAATGTAGTTGTGCAATAATGTCGGAATGGAATTTTTTGAGGATATTTTCCATGCGATGGGAACTGATGATCTCAGAGGATCATGTGGTGATGACTTGGAACTTACAATGTTGGCCCTCCCAGTTGAATTGTATGGTTAATTCCTTCAAATCCATGAGAATGGGGCCAAGAGTTTGTAACCATTCAACACCAAACACAATGTCACAACCACCCATGTCGATAGCAAACATATGAGATTTCATTCTGTACTGACCAATTTGGAGATACAAATTTTCACAACTCCCCCCACATTCCATGGAACCTCCATTGAATGATGATTTGAAAGTTGTTGACTGCACGGATATAGCAATTAGTTTCTTGGGCAATGCAATGATGAATAAAATTATGGGTGTTTCCACTGTCAATGAGGATGATGACCTTCTGATGCTTAATGTAACCAATTAGCTTGAGGGTTTGGGGAGAAGAGAATCTTTTGAGAGAATTCAGTGAAATGATGGGTTCAACTTCTTGGGGGTCCGAGGACAGAGTAATATTAGTTGGCTCGGGTAATTCGGCCATAGTTGGGGCCTCGAACTCTTCTGCAAAAACATCCTCAGAGACGGCCATAAAAAGCTTTTGTTCATTACACTTCTGCCCCGAAAACTATTTGTCATCACAATTATAATAAAGTCCCTTGATTTTGGGTTCAACCATTTCTTCCCAGGTCAATTTATGGATCTTCAGTGGAGTGGAAGGAGGGACAAGGTAGAAAGGAGGGTTTTCTGGTTTGAGAAGTGACAACCTTTTGTGATCCTTATCTCTTTTAGTAGCTTCCACCCAACTCTGAGGGTGACCCATGAGGATGTGGGCATGAATCTCATCCTTGAGGCCATTGATAAATCATTCTTGGAAAAAAGCATCGGACATGCCCTCCATGTGGAAAGCCAAGCGGTCAAAATCAACTATAAAGTCTTCCACTATGCCATATTGTTTCAACTTGGTCAAACGACCTAAATGGTGGGTGTTAGTGTAAAAGTATTCATAAATCTCTAAAACAAATTGTGTCCAGGCCACATACCCTTAGCGAGCATTTTTTATCCATTTCCAACGTTCCATATCTAGTTGGAGAACACCATACCGGAGTTTGGCCAACTCATCAGTAATGTCATACAAGGAGAAATGACATTCCATTTGAGTTACCCAACTGGTGGGATTTGAGCCATCAAATTTTTTCACCTCCACGCGAGGGGGACACGGGTCCCACTAAAAGTGGTTGGAAGGAAAGGATGTGGAATGGGAGGATTCAAGACCTTCAAGGTTACAAGGTGTGGTAGAAGAGAAGGGATCTAGGACATGCTTAAACCAGGAGGTCAAATACTGCGTCTTGGGATTGCTGACACATGGTTGTCAATTGAGTGATGGATGTAGGAAGTGACTCGAGCAAAGCAAGTCGAGATTTGAGGTTAGCAATACTGGAAGTAAGGGAAGAAAGATCAGTCTAAGTTTTTTCATTAGCTTTGTCCAAGGCAGTGATATGGTATTCCCAATCTTGGCTACGGGTGTGGGCCATGGGGATGGGAAAAGTGGGGGAAGTGGGACCACGCTGAAAGGGGTTATTGGTGAATGTTACCATGACGATTAGTGCAAAGAGAGGAATTCAATGGGATAGGTGCCAAATAAGGGTGTCTAGAGGGGGTCGGGTCCACGGGTAAAAAAAAGGTTGAAAAATGATAGGTATGACTGTGATCATGATGAAGAGAGGAATCCAATAGGATAGGTCTCAAATAATAGTGCAGGTAGGACCCATAATTTTTTTTTATCCCGCAGATTTATTCTCCGATCTGAATAATACTACAGTGACAAAATGCCCAAATTCTTAACAGAAAGAAATGTGTAGTAATTTCACAACCCGGATGCATGAGGCAAGGTTGCACAACAATATATCTTGTCTATTCCTTTTTTGTTCTATTTTTGTCCCAAGGGTTAGGGTGCTGAGAGTTTCTACATATAATGGTTTTCCCTATGCTATAACTCTTTGATATACGTTTGGGGTTGAACAATAGTACTCAACCCAATATCTCAGGGCACCAACTAAGAAGGCTAGATCGTACCCTTATCCATACTACCCAATTTCCCATGTACTAGAGATTATCTTCTTGAGTGCCATTCTTGGTGGCACTATAACAGTCAGGAGGACGATTAGTTGATTTACTGAGGGTTTCGGGATGCACTACCACTCGAAGAGGTACCAACAGGGGTTACAAGGGTGTCCAACAATGTGAGCTTAAGTACCTCTTGTATTTCCTGCGTGCATGATTCCTTGACCACGAATTTATGCGCTGAACCACAAATCACTGTAGTTTTAAGACACCGAAATACATCTCTACCCTGAAAAAATTTAACCCACAATTTCCTGCCAAGGAAAGTTCTCTGATACCACTTGTAAGGTACCAAATCTATTATAATAACAGAAAAAAAATACTGTAGAGAATAACGATGGATCAACACAATATATGAAACCACAACACCAAAATAATACCTTTATTGATAGGAAACAATGATCACTTACCTCTTCGAGGGGGCAACCTCTACCAGAGAAACACTCTATTACAATAATTCTCAAGACAAAGACTTCTCATGCACTCGACTCCTATTTATTCTAAATCTATCTATCAAAAGAACAATCTAGAGGAAGATCTTGTAGGAGTGGAAGCTTCTATTAGATCTTCTTACATTTGACTTATTCTTCCTTATAACTAGGCCTTATTAATATCGACCTTTATTACATCGAAAATATATTATTCTACCTACGTGAGGAGTTAGGGAGGTTAAGTCCCTAACACATAGAAGAAAGATTTTAGTACATTTTAATCTTTAAATATAACAACTTACTAGATTTCATTTCATGTTATATTTTAATATTTTTAAAATTTCATAAAATTCAATAAAACTACGATACAAAGGAAATTCATTCTTTATAGTATTGGTGGTAGTCATATCTCGGGCAATGAATACTATAATTTTGTATTAGTGTTTAATGTATAACTTTATTATTATTATGAAGTTGACACTTTCTATTATTATGAATAATATAATTCTATATTAGTGTTTAATGTATAACTTTATTATTATTAGTCCCTGTCGTAGGCATAGAGGGACTATAGCGATCGATAATGCATTGACTACATATTAGTTTGTCCTTTGACCCGAAATATTTTATACAATATCTATTGTTGGAGCTATGGAATTAAAAGCATATATTTTTATATAATAAAAAGCAACATATATGTACTGACCTGATTGGATAAGAGATTGGAGGTCTTATTGCTGGCTTCGCTATTCCCAATGTACAATATGGAAATATATCCAAAGTTTTTCTCGTAGAC
>SNQJ01S0025664.1:7709-33803 GCA_010110895.2 Picea sitchensis
ATAACACACAACTCACTCTCTTGTGAGGTCTGATTTTTGTGCCCTAGTTTGGGTATTTGGTCTTTTAAAGGAGGTGCACTTGTTGATGGAAGGATTTTCTTGGCATATTTGGCATTTCTCTTGAAGGAAGGTTTACAACTAGGATTTGCATTGCTAATTCTTCATGATATGTAAGTGTTTTTTTTTCCTGCAAAAATTCTTGATTGAATGGTTGTAGGTTTGTATTCTTGCATTTACTTATAAACTTTGCTAATTTTAAAACCCTAGGTGACAAGCACACAAGTAGGTACTTGTTTCATGTCCCCTAAAAGAGAAATATTCAACCATTGAAGAAGGAAGGAAGAGCCTAGCCTTTGCTACACTCTTTTCACTTCTTCCCTTGTGCTAGCTGTGTTTTTAAAAGGTTAAAAAGGAGGTGACGTCCCAGGCCTAGGTTATCTACACCTAGAGCCATCCATCTTCTAGGGTTTGGTGATAGAGCCTTGCCATTGCAACACTCTCCCTCATCTCATTCTCTTGTTTTAGCCTACCTTTTATGCTAGCCGTTTTGCCAAGTTTGACCTAAGGAAGGAGGAAAGAGCACGAGGCCTTGCTTAAGCAACACCGGAGTGAGCCTCTTTCCCCTAGGGTTTTGATTCTAGGGCCCTGCCATTGCAGCACTCTAGAACCCTTCCCTCTTGTCCTTAGCCTTTTATCCCTTCAACTCTGCGTCCTCTTCCTAATTGACTCCATCTACCCCTAGGCACTGATCTTAGATCCATAACGTTGAAGTGATAGTGCTCAAACAACCTCTTAAAACTTTCAAAATTGAAACCCTAACTAACTAGCTAACCCTAAGTACGCTGACGTCATACTTGGTTATTCCATCTTGACGCAACACCTTTTGATGATAAGTAATTAGATGATGATTAAGAGCATTTATTGAATAAAGGATTGGTTAAATACATTGTTAGTTGTGTCATCTCAATATTTATTGATGAATTGATATCTTCCATTGCTATATTGATAAACATTGATCTCATTGATATTTATTGTCATAATTGCTTACATATTGACATCAGATAGTTATATGAAGTACTAACTCACTGAATTATAGCCTGCATATATTCTTTTGTTATTGTCCTGTTTTGGGTAGGTGTTCTCGATTGAGGCTACACTTCATTTATTGGCTGATTAGCCGGACTGTCTGATCTTGGTGGTAACCTGTGAGGAGGAACTTTAACCTTGACCTTTATATCTTTGCCTCTTCAAAACCCCAGGTTACCGGGGACGTCTCCCCTAGGCTAACCTCCCTGAATAGAAAGAACCTCCCCATTGAGGTGACATTGGGTGGGGAAGGTCCCTGTTACGCCAGTTTGATCTCTACCTTCTAGCCATTTGACCTAGCTACAAACTGTGCGATAACAAGTACATTTCTTAAAAGTTCATTGTCTTACGAAGCACCAACATCATTTTGGTACTTGGAAAGTGCCCCCTTTTTCCTTCTTGTCTTGTTCTGGGCAGGTACACAATATTATTTAATCGCTTCATCTCTATAAGACATAAAGAACCCTTTGATTTGAGTGATCTGTGAGAAGGGAAGGATTTCCTTGTGTTATTTTCCTTAGCCTTCTCAAACCCCTAGGTCACTAGGGACGTCTCCCCTGGGATAGTCTCGACATACTCCCAAATAGAAAGGGATTTCCTATTAAGGTGACAGTGATAGGTCATTCCCAGTTACACCAATTTTGTATCCATTTGCCTTGGGCTTTTGGGCAAGTACAAATTGTGCAATAACAAGTATCACCATGAGATAACATTTCCTAGTGAAAAAGTTCACCCCTTGCACTAGGGTGAATTATTGGAGGCCCCCATGTACAATGATAACCCATAATCAGCGATTAGAAGAATTTAATCATCCTCAACATGTGCCATTTAAATAATTAACCTGAAATAACCTTAGTAAATATGACAATTAGTTGAATAAAGTGCAAGCACATGTCATATTTACGAGGAAGCTCACACATGTGCCAAATATCACCATATAATCTAGTAATATCACCATGTAAATGCTAGAGCATGGAAAAGGTGGTGATGACACTCAAATAATAAAATGGGGTTATGTGACATATACCGTCCTAACAAAAAACACCACCATGTTACCACCAGATTGCTGAATACACTAAACCAAGCTATCAAAATCATTGCCAGGGACATGAATCGATCACTTTGCACATGACACCTTTCTCAAGGGCACCACAACACCCACTGTTGAGCAGTAGTCTGTTACTAGGAAATCGTAAGATTCCTCAATGAACCATAATGCCAGAAAGATGTGTGCTTCCATAATATGTCCCTGAGTAATTCCCATATATGATCTGAACCACTGTAAATAACTAGCAAACTGATAGCAAAATGCTCAAAAATATGTTGGTACATCAAATAGGTAAAAGGTACATAGCAGAATCCCCTTGCTCTATCCCATAGTGTTTGGCCTCATTGAGGATTGAATCTAGATTGGCTCGGAGGTACTTGACCTACTTTACTGGCAGACCATTAGCTCATGTGCTAACAAGACCAAATATATATGACATGATTTGAAAAATATAATGATATATTCACATTTTTTCGTTCTTGACATTTTAATTTGAATATTTTTGGGTCAGCTTGAAATAAAAAAATATTTCTACTTGTTTTTTCTTTGAATATACTGGTTATAAACAAATTCACTTGATTCTCCTTGCCAAACATAATTGCGCGTTTAATCATATTCTTTTGCACTAGCAAACTTGTTTCAAATGTCATTTTCCCAAATATTTAAACATGAACATGAACCAAGTGACTTAGGTTACCGATAAGATTAAGATACTAGAAATTAACATATTGAAATTTGTATTAATATTCTTAAATGACCAAAATAACGGTGAAGGGGATTCAAGAACATAGTTACCAGATGTATACTCGACTTGTACTTGCTGAGGCAGGTGACTTAAGGTAGTTAGCATACTCAACAGTATAAAAAAGACACAAGACAATTCGTTTTTAATGCAGAAGAAAACATACTCACAGGAGTGTTGTAAAACTCAACATTGGCAAAAAATCAGTGGGGGTCATCAACTCGGGAAATCGGCAAAATCAGGAAAAAACTAGCAAAACTCGGTGATCTGAAAAGCCTGGAAAAAATCGGAAAAGTCGTGAGGAATGGGAAGGCTTTGCAACACTGCTCACAAGTATGGCGAGTATTTCCCTGGGATAGCTGACATACACGGTAAGTACTGACAAATGCTTGTGAGTATAGTGAGTACCGACCACCCAGTACTAAGTCCAACGTGGTACTCGGTCAAATGTTATTCAGTGAAATCACTTTATTTGGCTTTATGTTTTCTTAAGAGTTTCCCTGCACTTGTGGATTTTCCAGATCTTTAGATATGCTCCGGCAGTTATATTATATCCAGGTCTGATCCCAAGTAATGTCGAATTGCTTAGATAGCACATAGTCTTTTTTATAACTTGAATTTGGAGGTTTTGTTTCAAAATTGAGCGATCTATTATTGTCTATTCAATGATTATCATCAGCATGTCAATGAGGAGCTGTAGGGTACAAGTTTTCTATATTTTTCAAAGATTATTTCACATGGTGTTCCATTTATGTAAGAGTGAAAGTTGGAGGGAATATATGTCCAGTTGATCAATTTTCATATCTTTCTATTCTATTTGATAAATTACCTTTTTTTGCGGCAGTTTGCATATACAGTTTTTTGTCTGATAATGTAATGACTAGTCTTCAAACTCAACAGTTATTTTCTGCTTTGTTCCAGGTCTGCAGGTGGTGATTTCTCTGCGCCCGGGGAATGCTCCTCTTCCTCCTGATCATGATTTCCGTACTGTATGCTCCTTGTTAGAAATCTAGATGATGTAATTAATTATCAGGGGGTTTCCCCATTGGTCCAAAAAATCGAGTCTACATTTTGTGGCTGAAAGTATTGTTTCTGATAGTGGATTTTGGAATTTATTGTGGAGGATTTTACTCTGGGTTTGACAATACATATCCTCCTATCCCTGCAATTACAGTCTACTCCTTAATGTCTGGTATGAACACCAGCATTACTTGTCGTAGTATCCATTCCAATTAGTGGAATTGATTTGCTTTAAAATGTACAGTAGTTGAACTATCAAGGGTGTAAATGAATCAGTTTTTAATTTCAATAGGTCCTATAAGCAGTCTTATTAGAGCTATAGACATATTGCCAAATTATTATTTTTGGGTGTTCCTTGAATGCACATGCCTAGAGAAAAGTCTCTGTATTTGTATTAATCTGAAAGTCTTTCATGCTTTTAGGGCTTGCGTGGTTCTGTTGGACATAATTATAAATTATAAATGATAACGTAGATTGTATTTATTAGCTCAGATGTTCTCTTGGTATATGTCAAATAGATAAATTCCTACCTTTTGGGTTTTATTGGCTGGTATATTACAGGATTCTTAAGGGTTGTGCAAAGGGATGATTTTAAGGATGTAATTTTTTTTTAAATGTAGAAACTTTGGTGAATCTTACTAATCCTTCATATGTCAACTATAAATGGTTGGTGATATTTTTATAAAAATATTTAAATTTCTAATTATTTTATATAGTTTTTATAAAATTTTGACGATTTTTAAGGTAAAATAATTTTATCCTATAGAATTTGGGTGAATCATTTTTAAAATAGCGAATCTCATTTTTGGAAAAACCATGGAAAATTAGTCCATGAGCGAAATTTAATCCCTAAAATCATCCCTAGGTCACTCGTGCTTATGATGTTCTGTCATTATGGTGTCGAGTCAAAATTTTCTGGCTGTTTTGGGCTGCTGTGCTTTCAGTGTGATCGTGACTACTATCTTTGTTTGATCATTGCCTAAGAATGATTTGTTGATCTACACAAGGAACTATAATACTTAAACACAGGTTTTGCAAATGGGGAGTTATAGACCTCGATAATCTCTTTATATTGTTTGTACCCTTAGAGTTAAATTGACAATATGAAATGCGAGGTGTTAAGTGACATCTTTTCACAATTAATTTCATATTACAGGAAGTTGAATTAATGGCTAAATTTTATGATTTCCTCGAATGGCATGTAAATATTATTTAAAACTTGAGATTGGAGTTCAGGCAAATCCAGGACCTGGGCTTATGAACATCAATTTGTTCTGTTCTGCCTCATGTATGCGGGACATTCAGTTCAAATATGTTTCTTCAAATGTTAAAGAACAACTTTGTTTTGACACAAACACGTGGGATTGTGACACTCTTCAGAGGTTTTAAGCAGTAAAATGTACAGCAAGTGCTATATGAAATTTGGCCTGGGCATACGTCACTGTGGATGTAATCCATGAGATGTGTCAGTTGAAGGTCACCAAAGATGAGTTTTGGCCATGCTATTCTAAATAGTGTGAATGAAGGGAACCGCCCTGTCTCTGGAATGGGTACATTGAAGTACTGGTTGGAGGATGGTTCCCCAACCTCTTGTAAGGGTGTCATATGAATAAATTATACTCATTTACAAAACAGTAAATCTGACAGATACTTCTGGGCTTGAAACTATCAAGGCCAGCGAACGGTTTGCAAGTTATGTATTTTATCATCATAATCCAGATAGCCCATCTGAGAGTGATTTGACACCGACAGATAGATAGTCCACGACTCGTTTAGCTTTCAAATTACATTTACTGTATTTAGAGAGTGGTTCTATGATGTAGATAGGATAGAAGACAATTTGCAGAGTTCTGGTGACTAGACAATTATAGAGGCCATTGGATTGATGTATTATGTTTTACCATATACATGCAAGTATCCAATTTAAAACCTAACAAATATAACAATCACTTTCCAAACTTCATCCATTTACATATCCGATGTAATAGAAATTTTTGTTAGATGCAAGCATTTCGTTATTAGTTTTCTTCCATGGTTGATTTTGTTAGTTACAAAGTCAATGTATTAGAAATTTTTGTTAGATGCAAGTATTTTGTTATTAGTTTTCGTCCCTGGTAGATTTTGTTAGTTACAAAAAGTTACTTTTTATCTTTGTATAGAGATGTCCACTCTAGAGCTTTAGAAAAGGGTGACTTTGGACTAGTCTTAGAATTTTTTATTTTGTTAGTGACAAAAAGTTATTTTTTATAATTGTATAGAGATGTCCACTTTAGAGCTTTGGCAAGGGGTAATTTTCAACTAATCTTGGAATTTGATAGGCAAATGAGTATTTTGCCTATCAAATATGGTGAAAATTTGTGTTTGCCTATGAAAAAAACAAGCAATTTCTGAAATAAATTTGGATACATTGTTAAAATTTTTATTTTTGATGGGTGGAATGTTTTTCATCTAACATCTAAGTATAAATAATATAACTATACATACTATATAAAGTGTAAGTTATACACATACATACACATTTCTTGAGGAAATGCACTTGTTGGGGAAATCTGTAAAGCACTTTTCATTTTGAGGACAATACTGGGTAAACAAGATTTTGCAAAAGCTCAACATGTCACTTGTGAGAATTGAACCTGGGTGGGGAGGATAACACTCCTCACTATTGCCCATGCTTGGACCCAATTGATGCACACACATACACACACATTAATGAATATGTTGAATAATATTTTAACATGGCTTAGTGTTTGAGAGGTCTTGTGTTCAAAATGTATAAGAGGTCTCGTTTTCAAACTTAAAAATGCAAAATTTATAGGGTTTTCATTTTTGAGAGATAAATACTCATATCTAGTTCAACAATTACTTTTCACAATGAAGATACGATTTGTAGGAAAATTTGTAAGCTTTTTACATATATATTTGTATTTTTTTTTGTTATTAAATTTGCATTATTACAACAAAATTGTTTTTTATCCACAATATATCATTGTTTTTTGAATTAATGCAGCATATCAATCCCATTAAACTTGTCTAACTTTTAACGCAAGGCTCTATGCTTATTGGAGTTTGAAATTGAGTTATTAATGCAACAACCCCCAGTCTCAACCAATAGACAACAATATTTCCTTAAGTATTCAAGAAAGGTTAATGAGTCCCTTGTGTACAAAACATTTTTTTGAATGTTTTGGAATAATACTCTTACGATCACAATTTAGATGCATTTGAGTGCCATGCGTATTTTGTTAGAGAGAATGACATTGATTAATGAACCATTTAATCTCTTATGAACACGCACCATTAACATAAAAAAATGAAGAGACAAACACCAAGATTTATAGTGGTAAAACCTCAAAAATGTGTGGGGGCAACATCAACTTAATCGCTTCATTAATTACCAAACCTTGTAACAATGAAGCCTCCAAGCCCCTTTGCACACAAAGCTCTACAAAGATCCACCTTGATGGATGATCCACACTAATTGATAGATAGTGGTTTAAGACTTCTTCAAGGAGACTCTACATTGAATCACTTTGATGGATGATCCACACTAATTGATAGATAATGATTCAAGACGACTTCAACTATACATAAATGCCCCTGTTAGCACATAAGATATGTAGGGGTCAATTGTTTTTAAGTTTCCAGGTTTGAGTCATAGGGTCTTTTAATTTTTAGGTTTTGAGTCATGTCTTATGTCAATAAATCATGTTTGATTCTTCCACGAGCAAATAAATTTGACCTTAGTCCATGTAAGAGTCTTGGTGTCATGATAGTGTTTATCATCATGAAAGAAATAGGGGTCAACATTGGTCACGTCCTTGGTCTTAAACTTGTCATTATCATGTGTCTTGTCTCAAAGGAATGTACAAAAGGTTCCTTATGTCGTTTTCAACCGTTTGAGGGTCAAATCAAGTGTCAAGTCTACTTGTTGCAAACTCACGTGAAAGTTTGCAGCGTATCAAGAAAATACCTCATGCACTAATCACACATCGTTATACCTTGGAAACGTGTCAAGAAATATCTTATTGTTTTCAGTGCCTTTTAATTCATCATGTTCTTCCGGTTGGTTTCAAGAAATGGGTCTATCAATTTGAATGAAGCGCGCTGCCAATTGGTTTGAAATATGGCGCTGCGAACTGGATCTAGCATATGAAAGTGGATTGAGTGCTTCCAACAAAATCCCAGTCTAGCTCATGAGACAACAGTTGAGGTTTCATATATACTAGGTACCCTTTTAATGATTGTGTGTTGGCCTGTAGGTTGATGGTAGTTGTTTCTAGTTGCTGTCATTTTTTCTATGCTGCAAATTGTTGCATATTACCTACAATATTGGTATCCTAATAAAAAACCTAATAAAAAACCTACAGTATTGGTATCCTAAACCTTGGACATTTTCAAGTTTCCTACTTTATACCAAAAAGATCAATTCGCAACTACTTCTTGCAGCAGTGACCTTATCCACTACATTTTTTGATGATGCTACAAAATGTATGCATTTAAGGTGCTGCGAACCCTCTGTTTTCTGACTAGACCAAACCCTCCTTGACTGTGCTTAACTTAGGTATGAGGTTTAGCTTTTTCAAAGTCATTTTCTTTTTTAGACTTGTGAAGTTTTGCAAAATAATACTTTTAAGCTGCAAAATTTGGAAGATGCTGCAATTTTTTGTGGCCCAGTCAATGGGCATTTTCTCAAAAAATACCTTTTCTAAAGCCATGGGCGGCTTCATTTCACTGTAAATACCAGTTTGTTAGTTGGTTCTGTTTTCTTTTAATAATGACTCCTTTCCCAATGGATAAGACACTGGAACACCATGTTCTTGGAGCCTCACAGGGAGATCTCCATCCCTTGTGGAGTCGGATGTTAACAAATATGATGTGTAGGGGTCATTTTTTTTTTAAGTTTTTAGGTTTGAGTCATAGGGTCTTTTAATTTTTAGGTTTTGAGTCATGTCGTATCTCAATAAATCATGTTTGATTCTGTTGATATTATGGTAGTTGTGGGAGGTATTAACCTCCACATGTAACTTTGACAAGACTAGAATATTCCGGGAAGCAAGAGAAACCCTAAAACGTTGGATAATAACCCTAGGAGACAAGTCGACTCAAGAGAATATTCAATATTGAGTTATTATCCTCCAGAAAGAGAAGTCGGCCCAGTCAAGTGAGATAGAGCAGTATAAATAGAGGGCGCTAGAGCTCATTTGTTACTCACACTCACAACTGCATAAGACCAGTGGTGCGCAAGTTTGGAGAGAGAGTGTAGCTGCAATTGACATCTTGGTTATGGTTTGGACTTTCTGCTTGGTCTTTGGTTATTCTTACTTGCTGCCCTAGCCTTGGAGAAAGGTGCGCTACCTTGGTTGGCTATTGGATTGCTTCTGGAATTATTTTTTTTGTCAAAGTTAAGGTGTTTCGGGGTGGCCTTTGTGCCTATAGTTAGGTGACAATATAACAATATTGTCTATGGTGAAATGAGCACACCTATTTTTCTAACAGGTTATGGGCCTACACTATCTTCAAACCGTCTAACCACCAGAAGATAGATTGGGAGGATTTGCTTAGTTGCAGTTGTAGTTGCAGTCAAAATTTTGCTACAACAATGAAACCCTAACCTTCTTGCTGAGGCACCTTAAGTGAATAGCTTGACCTAATTCCTGGATAGCCCAGTGTTCCCTAGCCTAGCGTACCTCCTAGTACTCTCAGTAAGCCAAGGTGTCAAGTTTGAGTTTTTGGTTGAAGTCAAAGGTTGACCAAGTCAAAGTAGTCATGACTTACTCCATGAAGTCATAAAAGAAGTTAGAAGGGGCTTCTAACTTCAGAGCATGGAAAACAAGGATTGACCTCATCCTTGCCAAGAATAAAGTGTTGGATATCGTGAAAGGAAAGATCATGGAACCACAGTTTGAAGTAGGAAAAGAGAAGGAACCTCATAACATTGTAGTTATGGAGAAGTTCAAGGACAATGACATCAATGCTATGAGTATCATAGTGGACTCTGTAAAAGAGCACTTGATACCCTACATCTCTCATCTTGACTCATCTAAGAAGATGTATGATACCCTAACTAACCTATTCTCAGTCAGAAACATTGGACAAGTAATGAGTCTGAAGAATGAGCTCCGTGACATGAAAATGACTGATGATGAAAGCATAACATCATACTTTGTAAGAATCTCTCAGCTAAGAGATCAACTACAAGCTATTGAAGAAATCATTTCAGAAAAGGAACTAGTAAATATAGTACTCAGTGGCCTTCCCAAGACATGGGATGCATTTGCCACAAGCATGAACACAAGAAAGGAGTATCCCACATTTGAAGAGCTTTGGACTTGTTGTGCATAAGAAGAATAAATGATTAGCGCAAAAAATAAATTCCAAAAGAAATATGATGATCAAGCCTTCACAACAGAGTTCAAGAATTTTAGGAATAAGAGGAAGTTTGGCTTAAGGAAGAAACCAAATCAAGAAAAGGATATGTAAAAAATACAATGCTTCAATTGTCGAAAATATGGTCACTACAGGAACCACTATCCTGAGTTAAAGAAAAGGAAGGAAACACGTGAAACAACAGTTGCCGAAGAAAAAGAATCCTCAGAAAGTTAAGCAGGATGAAGCAGACTTCTTCTAGTCATGGTAACAATATTCTTCTATAACATAGTTCTTGTACATACCATCTTTACATAGTTCTTGTACATATCATGCGTATCTATTTATTATAACATAAGATGGTCAATGCAACAATACCTATGGAAGAATAACAAGATAAGGATTGCTATTACGACGACTACAAGTGAAGTAATGTACATGAAAAAGATGAAGTATGTTGACAATCTTTGGTGACAAATTCCCGAGGAATCTATTATATAAGTAACAACTGTCAAATAGGCCAAAATCATAATCAAACTTGAAGAGACCTAGAAGGAATCAAACCATAAAGAAATCAATAATCAAGAGGAAATTAGAATAAGACTTGTGACACTTTGCAGAAGGCAATAAGGATGAAGATGGAAGCATGAACTCTCTTAGATGGAGGGAGCTAATTACATAATTCCAAAAGAAGAGTATGCATGAAGCCATGATTGAGAGGGAGCTAATCCTAAATGATATGATCCATTGAAGAATCCGTAAAGATTATAAAGTATCTATTCATGTTCCCCATTGAAAGTAGCATCCATGATAAGCAACATGTGTTCAGTTTGACTCTAGAAGAAGTCTTCTTCGAAAATAAGCTTTAAGTATCCTTGGTTGTCCATCTACATCTATGTTCCTATGATGAAAGGAAGAAGTTGAAATCTTAAGTAAGGAAGGGCATGGAATCTATAGAAGATTCCATGGACCCCAAATTTAAAGAAGAACATGAGGAAGAACATGAAGATTCCAAGAAAGAAAGAAAATCCAGAACAACTAGTTATTATACCAAGAATCATAAGACTACCAACATGGCTTGAACCCACTAGAAGTAGTCAAGTAGAAGGAATGGAAATTGTGATGAAGAACAATGTATGTAAGAAATTGTGAAAAAGACTTATGAATGAAAGCATTACGATATTCAGAACTAGAGGTTCTTCTAGAAGGAAGGATAAGACTATGACGACAACTTGTTCCAGTAAACCATATATACCTCTATCTGAGCTATTTTATCTCTTCCAATATCCATGGGTTGGAGTTTACATCAGATAAATGTAAAGATTGTTCTTCTCAAACAAAGTAATTGAAGAAGAAGCATATGTAAAGCAATCTCAAGGTTTTGAGGTATACCAAAAAGAGACCCATGTATGCAAATGGAAGAAGACCCTGTATGGATTCAAGCAACTTGATGCAGAGTATCTCATATACAACACAAGTGTGGCGAAAAATTGCTATGACAGAGGAAGTATATTGAAATGGTTCTTCAGAAGTTTGGGATGATGGATTTCAAATCCATGACAAACTCCCATAATGACAGATTTGAAGAAATTGAGAGACTCTAATCCAGTAGAACCATCTCTGTATCGACAATTGATTGGCTCGTTAATGTATTTGGAGAATACTCAACCATATATTTTCCTTGTGGGACGTTTGAATAATGATATACAACTGCATGGATTTATCGATTCAGATTGGGAGGTAGTGCAGATGACAGAAGATGTGCTACTTGGATATGTTTCAGTTTGAGCTTTGCCACGATGTCATGGGCTAGCAGGAAACAAAAGTCTGTTGCACTCAACACTGCAGAAGCAAAGTATATTGCAGCTTGTGATGCTTGTACAAAAGAAATGTGACTCCGTAAGTTGGTTTCTGGACTGTCTGATCAGGTGTTGGATTCGACCATGATATATTGTGATGATCAGAGCTATGTGAAGCTTTCAAAGAACCCAGTGTTTCATGACAGGTCGAAGCACATTGAGATCAAACATTATATTATTCGTAATAAAGTCCAGAGGGGAGAAGTGGTTCTCTAGTATATCTCCATAGATGAGCATATAACATATATTTTGGTAAAGCCTCTATCCAAGATGAAAATTTTGCGTACTTAAGGGACAAGCTGGGGCTCGTGGAGACGTATTCCTTATTGAAAAAAGGAAGTGATTACTCCTAGGTTGGGAGGGAGCACTGATATGTTATTGATTTATGGACAATCATTTTCCAGTTTGGAAAATGGTCCAAGTTGGGGAAGTTCCTTTCCTGCTTAGAAAGTGGTTCGATATTTCTGTCGGACGGTCATTTTCTAGTTCAGAAAATGGTCTAGATCGAACAATCATTTTCGTAATGAAAATGGTCCGATAGATTGTTGATGTACCATAGACAACGATTCCCCTTGTGTCCAGTGTGGGTGAATGGTCTAGGACAATCATTTTTCTTGGTAGTCACTTTGAGTAGTGGTCAAGTAGAATGGTCCACCTCATTGGGCAGTCATTCTTTTGAAGATCACAATTTTCAGCAGTTTCGAAGAATGGTCCATTTTGGAGGTTGGTGCAGGACAACCATTTCCATAGGAATTGGTCTGGATAGTCATTCCCTAGGGCAGACTCATTCTCTCCAGGTTGCACTGTGATTAGTGCCAGAGGAATGATCCAGTTAGGTGAATGGTACAGGTTCAACAATTAGGGACAAACATTCCCTAGGGTAGACTCATTCTCTCCAGGTTTTAGTATGATTAATGTCAGAGGAATGGCCCAGTTAGGTGAATGGTCTAGGCTCATAAATCAGGGACAATTATTCTTCTATGCTTGGGAAGAATAATCCAGATATCCCATGGATGATGTTTTACTTTCTATGGGCAGATGCTCTTCTAGATCTCACAGATGTGAGTGGAAGAATGGCCCAGATGACTCAGTTTGTATCATGATATTGTTTATGCAGGTTGATATCAGATGATATGATTTTTGTGGAGACTGTATGTCTATGGCCAATATTTGTATGCTACCGTGGTGGATGTGATCCACTGGTAGTGACTGTGTGCCACTGGTTAATAGCGGTGTGCTACTAGGAGTGGTTGTATACCACTGGATAGTAGTTGTATACTACTATGGATAAACAAAGTTGTTCTCTATTGGATGGAATTATAGCAACAATATGCTACTATCTGAGTTTCATGGAGACTACCACTAGTGTTGGAGTTGATTGCCAGCTAGATGGATAATCGATGTGTTGGTGGACAAACATTCTCCAAGTGGAGAATGGTCTAGATAGAACAAATTGCTGGTGGACATGCATTCTCTCTATGGAGAATGGTCCAGGTTGACAGTTTGTTGACGCATCATGGACTGGTATTTGTTGAATTTTTAATGCTTATCTCATGCAAATGTAGTTTATTTCAATTTAGCCATTGCAACAACAATACACAAGCTGTAGTAAATGAAGATCACAAGAAGAAGAACCATGCACAAGAACAAAAGAAGTATCCTGGGAAAACCCTTCTCATCCAAGGGAAAAACCCAACAATCCTTTGCTTATATTTCCAAGAGAAGATCCATCATCCACCACCAAACCCTAGCACACAAGAGGGTGCTTCTATGACCAAGAAAAATAGTGCCTAGAAAAGTGCGCACTTCAGTCCTCATAATTTTAGACCATGCGTTGAGCAAGTGAGAGATATGATCCACAATGAGGATCTATCTCTTATTTATACAAACTTAAATCAACGAATAGACTAGACACTTGGAACAATAGGGATGATCTGGACAACTTAAAATATAATTAATCATTACACAATATTAAATATATTTTACATGGTGGGGCTGACTTGTACCCTTTACAACACATATTAGGGTTTTACCAAAGTCTTACTCTTTGAAAATATAGAAAGGGATCTCACACATCCTCTAGTGCTCAACCACCGGGGACATGTCCACCTGTGCTCACCCACAGGGACACCACTCTCAACAAATTAACTCAACTGAGTCCACATGAGTACCATCTGGAGAACCATCTCGAGCCGACTCAAGTAAGTCCATAGGAGTACAAGGTAGGAGACCATCTCAAGCCGACTCAACTCAGTCCATAGGAGTACAAGGCAGGAGACCATCTCAAGTCATCTCAACTCAGTCCCAAGGAGTAGACAAGAGACCACACGTTATCACAACTCAGTCCAGAGTCTGACACCCACCCATCACACGGGCACACCCAACACATGGGCTCTCTCACAGATTGTTTCAACTCAGTCCAGAGGAGAACAACCTGGAGAATGTCACATGACACTGCAATCATCAACACTCCCTCTTAGTTAGGGAGGCATTCTCCACCAGGCCAAGTCTCTCAGAGAAGTACTCGAACTTCGTCCTAGCAAGTGGTTTGGTGAAGACATATGCAACCTGCTCGTGTGTAGAAAGGTATTGCACATGTATTTCTTTCCTTTGCACCATATATCTGATATAATGGTATTTGATCTCAATGTGTTTCGATGGATCGTGAAACATAGGATTCTCAGAGAGCTTCACACAACTTTGGTTATCGCAATGGATAACGGAGGAATCCATCTCATGACCAAATAATTTTGCAAGGAGCTTACGAAGCCACACTGCTTCGCAGACTGCCACACACAATGCAATATACTTTGCTTCTGCAATACTCAAAGCCACACAAGTATGTTTCCTGCTGCACCAAGAAACCATGGTAGATCCCAAAGTAAAATAACAACCAGAGATTGTCTTCCAGTCCACTGCGCTCCCTGTGTTGATTTTTCAATGAGCAAGGTTTAAGCATGGAGTTCATTCCATTTTAGCATTTTACTTAAACCATAAACAATTGTTTTGCAACAACCAAGATCACAAGAAGAAACAACATACACAAGTACACAAGAAGTATCCTGGGAAACCCTTCTCAACAAGGGAAGAAAACCCAACCAATCCTTTGCTATATACTTCAAGAGAAAGACCTCCACCACCAAGAAAACCTAGCACACAAAAGGGTGCTCACAAACCCTAGAAGACTGTTAAGGTTTAAGCTATTATTAGGTTTCTTTTCAATTTACTTGATAACCATAACATATATAGGATCATCGAGAGAAACAAAATCACAAGATACACCATTTGTCCTGGGAAACCCTCATGGGGAAGAAAACCCAACAAAACTTCCTTAATATAGATATCCAATACAATGCCAAGACAATAAAAGAAACACTAGAGAATATCCTCTACTAAGAAATGCGCCTCTCTCTCTTCCTTCTTTCAGCAACTGGTAACTGCAACTTCATTCCAACTTGCGCACTAGATGAGTGAGCCGAGTGAGTGAACAAATGAGGCACTGGCTTCCTTTATTTATACAAATTGGCAGGTGCTAAAAAGGTGTCTCTTCACTAGGCAGGGCTAACTTGTCTTCTAAGTGGTTAAAACCAATTTAAATTCCCTCGGGGCCAACTTCTTAATTTGCATAATATATTTAGGGTTTGACCAATCTGTAAAAGGGGATTTGGTCAATTACAATGCCCGACATGATCAATCCACAAAAGGGGATTGATCTAATGAATAATAAATAGAATACTCTTTACAATTACATTATTTCAACACCCCCCTTAACAAGAATGGTATTCTACAACATCATCAGGAGAGAGAGAGAGGGAAACAACATCAACAACATCTGGAACACTGATTGGCATATCTATAAATCTTCAGAAGTTTTTTCTCATCATCAATATCATCATTCAAAATAGGGAGCTGGAATGGCATCATCATCATCTGCATTAACATGGATTAGTATAACACTAATACATCATCATCAATAACAACACATGGTTGATACAACATCAACAACATCAATATCACAACACAAAGGATGGATCATCATCAACAACAACAACATCACAACACAAAGGCTGGAGCATCATCAACATCAACACTAGGTTGGAAATTTTTAGCACGAAACTGGCATGTCAACAACATCAACGCGAGGCTGGAAATCTTCAGCATGAGGCTGGCATCACAACAACATCGACACAAAGCTAGAAATATTCAGCACTAGGCTGGCATCACAACAACATCAACACAAAGTTGGAAATATTCATCACGAGGTTAGAATCACAACAACATCAACACGAAGCTGGAAATCATTAGCACGACGCTGGCATCACAACAACATCAACACAAAGTTGGAAATCTTCAGCACTAGGATGGAATCACAACAACATCAACACAACGCTGAAAATCTTCAGCACTAGGATGGCATCAACACTACTCCCCCTTTCGAGAGAGGTCCTTTCGGACTACACCAAGCTTATCTCGAAAGTGCTCAAACTTTACACGAGATAGAGGCTTGGTCAACACATCAAAAACCTGTTCATCCGTGCTAACATATTGGAGCTTTATGGCTCCTCTCTGCACCATATCATAGATGTAATGATATCAAATCTCTATGTGTTTTGACTTGTCATGGAACACAGGGTTCTCTGTCATCTTTATACAACTCTGGTTATCACATAGAATCACAGTTGCTTCCATATCTAGATCGAATAAACCTGTCAACAACTTTCGAAGCCATATGGCTTCACAACTGGTGGATCATGCAACAATGTATTCTACTTCTCCCATGCTGAGAGAAATACTTGATTGCTTCCTACTCTGCCATGAGATCGTGGCTGACCACAGACTGAAACAACATCCTGAAGTTCTCTTTCTATCAGAGACACTTCCAACCCAATCTGAATCAGTATAACAACTCAGTCTGAAGTCATGATATCCATTATAACTGAGACCACAATCTAATGAACCCTTAAGGTACCTCATCACATGTTTTGCAGCAACCAGGTGAACACATCTGGGCTCTACCAAAAACTAACTCAAGGTGTTCACAACAAAACATATATCTGGCCTAGTGTTCATCAGATACATCAACGATCCAATGATCTGTTTGTACAACGTAGCATCAATCAATTCTGACAAAGTGTCAACCAGGAGGTTCAACTTTGTTTCCATGGGTGTATTCATGGAATTTCACTCTAACATATCAAATCTCTTCAGTGTTTCAACTGCATACTTCCCTTGGTTAAGGAAGATCTTCTCCGGGCTCTACAAGATCTCAAGACCTAAGAAATAGTGCATTAGGCCAAGGTCTTTCATCTCAAATTCCGCAACAATCTTCTTCTTACAATCAATGATGAGATTTTATTTTCCAGTGAAGAATAAGTCATCCACATACAACAACAATATAACAGGTTAATCATTCATAACCTTGAAGTAAAGGTTAGAATCAACTTTACTCTTGGTAAATCCAAAGATCGTCAGGAAACTGTTAATTCTTCCATACCAAGCTCTAGGAGCTTGCTTCAATCTGTACAGAGCCTTCTTCAAGTTGCAGACATGAGTCTTCCTGTATTCAACTTCAAACCCTTTAGGTTGTTCTATATACACTTCTTCTTCAATGACACCATTCAGGAAATATGTTTTCACGTCCATCTGGTGTAACTTCCACTTCATCTTAACTGTAAGAGCTATGATGATTCTGATTGAAGTGTATCTGGCTACATAAGCAAATGTCTCTTCATAATCAATTCCTTCTTTTTGAGAAAAACCACAAGCAACAAACCTTGCTTTATATTTCTCAATACTTCCATCAACAACATGTTTTATTTTGAAAATCCATTTGGAAGATACCACATCCTTACTCTTCAGTCTGGGAACTATTTCCCATACATCATTCTTTATAATGGATTAGTATTCTTCTATCATGGCATCTGTCCATTCTTTCGTCTGAATAGCTTCTTCAAATCAAGTAGGCTCATTCTCTAAGAGATCACACATCAAAGCCATATAACTGGAGAATGGCTTGGGTTTCTTCACTTGTCTCATGGCTCCTTCGGGGGCACCATAATTCTCTCCATCTTGAATAAGTTCCCTTGCCTAGGCTGGATTTCTCTTGTGTGAGATCATCATCTAGGGAGGTTCTTGAGATTCTATTATGTCATGATCTTCTAGAATCTCCTCATCAGGGGAAGTTATGACTTCCCTCATTGGTTTTGCAACTATGGGAGCCACAGGTTCTTCTTCATATACTTCTTCAAGATGACATCTTCTTGATTTCTTGAGTGTTGCATCTTCATGAAAGGTTACATCCTTTCTGATCTCAATATGATGGTAATCTGGTATATAAACTCTGAAGGCCTTGGAGACGTCACAATATCCAACAAATATTCCCTTCATTCCTGAAGGGTCCAACTTGGCTCTTTTCTCTTTCAGAATGTGTACAAATACCGGGCAACCTAATGTTTTGAGATAGCTTAATTTTGGATTCTTTCCGGAGAACAAATCTTCAGGGGTCTTGAACCCAAGTGCACTATGGGACAATCTGTTTTGTACATATACTGTTGTTTTTGCTGCTTTTTCCCATAAGTGCATTGGAAGATCTTGATCATGGATCATGGTCTTCACTGCTTCCATTATGGTTTTGTTCTTTCTTTCTGCTACACCATTTTGTTGAGGATTGTAGGGAGTGGTGAGCTCCCTCTTGATCCCGACATCTTTGCAAAAATTTTCAAACTCTTTTGAGGTGTATTCTCCTCCATTATCTGACGTGAGTATCTTGATCTTTATTTTAGAGAGATTCTCTATCAAGGCTTTGAATTCCTTGAATTTACTGAACACTTCATCTTTTGATTTCAAAACGTACACCTAGGTTTTGTGAGAATAGTCATCAATAAAAGACACATAGTATACATACCCACTGATGGAGGTTGATGGCATTGGGCCACACACATCTGAGTGAATGATCTCTAGGAATCCTTCTGCTTTACTGTCTCTCTTCAGGAAAGGGTTTTTGATGTTCTTTCCTTGTGCACATCCATTGCACACACCTTCATGGTCAACCTTGAATTCTGGTAGACCTATGACTGCCTTTCTTACATATGGAAATGTTTTGTAGTTGATGTGGGATAATATTCTATGACAAATTTCACATGGATTCTCAATGGAGTGGGTAAAGGATGCTTCTGAGTGACCCTTTAGCTGATACAAGCCACCTTCTTCTTTTCCAATAACAATTGCTTCTTCCATGGTTTTTCTTTTGGGCCACATAAGAACTTCTCCATCTATGAAGGAAACTCTGAAGCCTTTCTTCTCTAAATCTGAGATAAAAAGTAAGTTCTTTGTCAAACCTGGTACATATAGTACATCCTTCATCTTCATTGTGGTCCCTGAATCAAGTTTGTAATTTGATTCTCCTACTCCTTTGATAGGGTATTGATAATCATCTCCAAGTGTAACTTTATGGGGAAACTTATTTTCTGCAAGGAAATAGAGAATGTCTCTTTGAACTGTCATGTGCTTGGAAGCACCATTTTCTATGAGCCAAGTGTCCTCACCAGGGGACACTGATCCTGAGAGGGCAGATATTAAGACATAGTCTTCAATCTGTTATTTTATCATCTTGGTGGGTGGATCTTCATATTCAATTGCATGGGCATGGTGGCTCTTGTTTCTCTTATTGTATTCTTCTCATCTAGCTGGACAATTCTTAGCAATATGTCCCATCTTGTCACAATGGTAACATTGGTAGGATGATAAATCTTTTTCTCTTCTTTGACCTTTCTGAAACTTCTGGAATCTCCTTGGAGGGTGAGATTCTTTATGTATGAATTTTTTTTGGGGGTGAGACTCCTTAATATTTTATTTCTAGAAGTAAGACCTATTTCTTCCTCCTTTAGTATGAGTAGCTAGGGCTTGATCTTCATCTCTTGATAGCAATGCTTCTCAGTTAGCTACTCTTGCTTCTTCTTGAACACATTCTTCCAAAAGACTGTCAAAGTGTAGTTTCTCCTTTCTGGCACAAATAGTTTGGATGAATGCATCCCAAGGTCTTGTGAGACCATTAAGGGATGTCATTATAAGTTCGTCTTCATCTATAGTATCATTAATTGCTTCTAGTTGTTTTTTGAATTGTGATATTCTGGATAAATATTCCTAAATTGTTTCTCCTTTATGCATCCTTGTAATTTTGAGTTAAGTTCTTAGATTCATCTTCTGATTGATGTTCTTTCCTTCATACAATCTGGTTAGGGCATCAAACATTTATTTTAGAGTCTTCTTTGAAGCCACTTGAGGAATCAAGTGATCTTTAATAGAATTTGCAATGATTCTCTTGGCCCTAACTGTGTCCTTTTGGTGCTTTTCTTTAGCTGCTTTTCTTTAGCTACAACATCGGTTGGTTCTGGTACATCTTCTTTAATGAATCTTGCTAGGTCATTCTCTTCAAGAATGATTGCAATACTATACTTCCAGGCACAAATGTTTTCCACACCTTCTAGCTTGTCAACAAGCTTAGTGCTTGCATACATCTTTACCTGGAGCTAGGAAAATGACCAAAAATTAAAAATGCTCAGAAATTATTTTTTCACTTACCAGGAGGTGCACTTGGCTGAGGCGAGTAGCTGGGTGCAGTTAGATTTCAGAAAATCCAAAATTTACCCTTCAAACTTGACCAACAAAATTCTAGACTGGTACTTTTGGTTTTCTGGATTTCTGGTACTAATGAAAACTAGGGTTTCACTTTCAGGGAGTTATATTCACTGAAAAGGTGCGTTGAAGGTGCCAATGAGTTCCCTAGGCTAGGGTGCACTTTTCTAGGTGATATTTGAGTTGAAATTCCTCTTCAATAAAAGCCTTAATTTTCTTGTACGACAACAATGACGTTTTTCTTTATCCAGTGAAATATGCTCTCTTCATCTTAGCTCTGATACCATGTTAAGGTTTAAGCTATTATTAGGTTTCTTTTCAATTTACTAGATAACCATAGCATAGATAGGATCACTGAGAGAAACAAAATCACAATATACACAACATTTATCCTGGGAAACCCTCATGGGGAAGAAAAACCAACAAAACTTCCTTAATATAGATAGCCAATACAATGCCAAGATAATAAACCAAACAATAGAGAATATCCTCTACTAAGCAATGCGCCTCTCTCTCTTCCTTCTTTTGACAACTGGTAACTGCAGCTTCCTTCAAACTTGCACACTAGATGAGTGAGCTGAGTGAGTGAACAAATGAGGCATTGGATTCCTTTATTTATACAAAATGGCAGGTGCTGAAAAGGTGTCTCTTCGTTGGGTAGGGACGACTTGTCTTCTGAGTGGTTAAAACCACTTTAAATTGCCTGGGGGCCGAATTTTTAATTTGCATAATATATTTAGGGTTTGACCAATCCGGAAAATGGGATTTGGTCAATTACAATGCTCGACATGATCAATCCACAAAAGGGGATTGATATAATGAATAATAAATGAATAATAAATAAAATACTCTTTGCAGTTACAATATTTCAATAAAGACTAGCGCCCAAGAGAGGTGCATGCTTTTCCCAAGAATATGTACTTGCTGAAATTTCCAAACTCACACAAATGATATGATTCCTCAATGGGGAATTTACCTTTACTTATATTAGACTGAACCTGTCAACAAAAGTGTCTATTGGCACAACATGACCAACCTCTCTAACTCTCAATATAATTAATAATAAACAGATTAATTATCTTTTAAATTAATTATATATTACATTAAGGTGGGGCCAACCTGCACCCTTTACATTACAATTAGGATTACATGTAAGTCCGACTCTTGAACAATATAGCAAGGGATATCACACACCCACTAGTGCTCAACCACTAGGGGAACATATGTAGGGATGTTCATATCTCTATATCACTGCGTCTCATAGGAGAACCACACTCAGTAGTGCTCAGCCACTAGCATCACATTCACATGTGCTCATCCATAGGCACGTCCAACTCAACATATCTTCTTTCCCACTACATTACACATGAGAGTCATATGGAGTTCATCATCTCAACTCTCTTCTCAGAGGAGGATAATACATCGTCTTCATCTATGTCTCATAATGATGCACCCAGCTCATGGGAATTCACACGTTCACCTTGTGCTCAACCACAGGCACGTCCAACTCAACATATCTCCTTTCTCACCGTGTTACACAAGAGAATCATCTGGAGTTCTTTTCAACTCTCTGTAAGGAGGAGTCCATCACTACGTTCCAGTTTTTTCTTAGATAGGAACCACACACCCAACTCATGGGCTCTCTCTCAGGTTGACTCAATTAGTCTGTGTCTTGGAGGATGTCTCACACAAATGTAATCATCAACACTCCCTCTCAGCTAGGGAGGCATTCTCCATCAGGCCAAGTCTCGCATTGAAGTACCCGAACTTTGTCTTAGCTGTAGTCATCAAGACCCCCTCTCAACTAGAGAGGTATTCTTCACCAAGCTAGTTTGGTGAAGGTGTCTGCAATCTGTTCATGTGTAGGAAGGTACAACACGTGTACTTCTTTCCTCTGTATCATGTCTCTGAAAATGATATTTTATCTCAACATGTTTCGATCTATCATGAAACAAAAGTTTCTCAAAGAGATTCACACAGCTCTGGTTGTAATCATAGAATCCATCTCATGATCAAGTAAATCTATCACAAGTTTATGAAGTTGCATTGCTTCACACACTCAATGATATATACTTTGCTTTTGTGGTATTCAAGGCCACAAAGTTTTGTTTACTGCTGCACTAGAAAACCATCACAACCTTCATGGTAAAACAACCAAATATTCTCTTCCGGTCCACTGTACTCTCTTCTCAATATGTATCGACATATTCTGCAAACTCAAATTCACACTGGAGGCATATCTCAGGCCATATCCAACTATGCCTTGTATATATCTCAATACATGATTTACTGCTATCCAGTGAGCCTGTCTCGATTGACTCATGGATTGACTAAGCACATTCACTGCATAGCATAAATCAAGTCTGGTGTTAAGAATATATATCAATGATCCAATCAACTGTGGATCAATCTCATCTGAATCATCATCTTTCATTTTCTTCAAATCCATCATGGTGGTTTTTCATTCTGTCATACTGAACTTATTTAATATTCCCACTGTATGTTTTCCTTGACTCAGGAAAAATCTCATCGATCCTCTGTCATACTTCTTGTCCCAAGAAGTACTGTATCATACTCAGATCCTTCATCTTGAAATCAGAAGTCAAATCTTACTTGTAACAAACAACACGGCTTCTTGAATAAGTCATCATGCTTTCATCACAAATGTAGTAATATAGTTTTGGTTTAGCAACACTTTTGTTGAAACCCAAACTCATCAAGAATCCATCTATCTGATGTAGTTTCCAACTCATGGATGGTGGTACAGATAAAAGTGCATTGGTCTATTGAATCAATATGTCTCATCATATCTCACTTCCTCTGCTTGTGATAATCCTCTGGCTATAGATCTCGCTTTGTATTTTTCATCACTTCCATAGGTTACATGGTTGATCTTATAGATCCTCTTGGAAGTCATCACAGACTTCCCTGTTGGTCTATGAACAATATCTCATACATCGTTTTAAGATATACTGGTATTCTTCTACTATGGCATCTTTCCATACTTGTTCACCCATAACTTCTTCATGGCATGGAGTCTCAGAATAAATGAAGTGGCTCATGCCTGAAGGATAGCTTGAAAAATCTATTTTTCTTTCTCAGGATGTCCCTTCAGGGACTTGTATTTTCCTCTACCTCCTGCAGAGTTTTGTTGACTCTAGACATGCCTTTTATGCCCTACTACAATATCTCTTAGCATATCAACTGGAGGAGCCGAATCGGCTAGAATATTGTCTGTCTCCCTCTGAACTTTTGAAGGGGGAGAAGGTATTGTCTCTTCCTTCCTTTTATTTTGTTTTGACTCTCTCTTGAGTCAAGTAACTCTCTTTGAAGTCAGACGGATGAAATCCTTCTTTTATTTATTTGCTAGACTTTTTGTGTCTTCTTTGACCAACAAAATAATCGATAAATAAGGCTTGGACTCCCATACCAGGGATAATGGTCCAAGTCATGAGGGCTCCCACACTGGAGATAAGACCCTTCACTTATTAAGAAAGCAATCAACTATAAAATTAATGATCAACTAATTTACCTGGATTTGTAGTCATGCTCAACTCTATGTTTGTTCTTTAGAGGAAGTACTTCTCCTCTCTCTTATCTTCATTATTTTGGGGTGGGTATGGATCAATGCTAGCGGTGGAAGCATATTGTCTTCCTTTCTACGTGGTTGGACAATTTCTTTCATAGTGCCCATATTTGTCACATCTGAAGCATTGAATTTATGAAACATCTCTTCTCTGATTGTGACCAGGGGCTGATGGAGACTTCTCATCTCTGAATGTTTGTCTTAAGTTTCTTTTGAATCTTCCTCCTTTCTTTGTATGAAGTGCAAGAGAATGGTTGCCATCAGGGATGTCTTCCACTCCTCTATTTATAAGTCTAAGTTCTTCTTGAGTATAGTCTATCCATAAATGATCAAAATTTGGTAACTTTTCTCTTCCACTGATGCTTTGAAGAAAAGGCTCCCAATTTTTTGGAAGATTGTTGAGAGTAGATAAGACAAGTTCTCTGTCAGACATGATTTCTCCAATGGCTCCCAGCTGTTCTTTAATCTCTGATATCTTCATAAAGAAGGTAGCAACTGTATCACCTTTCATCAACTTAGTAATTTGAAGCCGGGCCTTTAAGGTAAGAGCTTTGAGGGTGTTTTCACTTTCAAATATATCTTTTAATGCTTCATGCATTTCATAATCTATCTTTAGTTTGGAAATACGAGGTAAGAGATGATCTCTTACTGAGTAGATGATTATTTTTATTTCCTTGACGTTTTCTTCCTTTATTACATTCTTCTCTTCATCAATATTTTTATCTAGTAAGGTTTTTGTTACCACATCCAAAATGTCATATTCTTCAAGGGTGACCTGAAGCCTTGACTTCAAGGAGCTGAAGTTTCTTGTTCCATCAAGCATGTCTTCTACTAAAGTTCTTTTCTTTATTTTTTCAGATTTCTTCTCAAACTCTCACCAACTGGACTTAGAAAACCTAATGGTTTTGTTGGTCTTATGACTTCCAACAATAAACTTTGAGAGTGTCATAGGAATTCTTGTTGAGTTGAAACGTTTCTTCAAGGAGTTGTAGAAACCCTAAGAACAAGATTCTGCAGAACATTTTGGCACCCTAGAAACCCTAGGGACCAAAACTCAAAATCTTCATAAATTCACTTTGAATATCTTTGGAGATGTGCTGAGGAAGGACGTACAATTTGATCTAAGTTTTGTCTCCAAATTCCACTTGTAAGGTGCCGAAAAGGCCAATCAAGTGAGGGTCGTACAGATTTCTGCACAAACCCTAGAGGCCGTACTAAACTGTAGAAGGAGGACGACTTAGATTTTTGAGTACTTGTGCAAGGGTTCTTCAATACCTAAGATATGATACCATGTTGATTTTTCATTGATCAAGGTTTAAGCATGGAGTTCATTCCATTTTAGCATTTTACTTAAACCGTAAACAATTTTGTTGCAACAACCAAGATCACAAGAAGAAACACCATACACAAACAAGTACCCAAGAAGTATCCTAGGAAACCCTTCTCAACAAGGGAAGAAAATCCAGACAATCCTTTTCTATATTCTTCAAGATAAAGACCTCCACCACCAAGAAAACCTATCACACAAAAAGGGTGCTCACAAACCCTAGAAGACTAGTGCCCGAGAGAGGTGTGCACTTTTCCCAAGAAGATGTACTTGCTGGAATTTCCAAACTCACACAAAAGATATGATTCCTCAATGGGGAATTTACCTTTACTTATATTAGACTGAACCTACAAACAAAAGTGTCTATTGGCACAACATGATCGACCTATCTAACTCTCAATATAATTAATAATAACCAGATTAATT